>JBBPBX010010769.1:7934-20339 GCA_038048925.1 Garcialebias charrua | reverse complement strand
TCATCGCTCAGTGTATTTTTTGAGGATGACTCTCAGCTACTACCCCATCAAATTCTAGCTCAGTAGCTGTAAAAATGATTGAGATACAGCCATGTTTGTTTTTGCTCATTTCAATAAGCTGTGACAGACATTTGTACATCCAGGGACTACTTTCTGGGATTCTTTTTTAAAATCTGGCCTGTGGTTCATTAGATATTTTGCTAACAGACATATAGTAAATACTAATATCTAAAGCCAAAATTTTAGGCAAATATGTCTTGCAGCATGTTGCACTCAGAGTGTGTGCTGAGTATTAGTTTTGACTGCTACAACACCAAATTTGATGAACACATCTACACGTTTAACTGATCTAAAGTCATATTTGCGTCTGAAAAGTTTAGTTAGCTGTGGCAGCCATCTTAAATTAAGTTGACTCCAAAAGTTAATCAGTTGTGGCTGCACATGTACCGCTTAATTCTTGAGGGCTTCATAAAAATCTGTCCAGTGGTTCATGAAATATTTTGCTAACAGACAGACTGCGTTGACTCCAATTGTTAGAGGCAAAGTTTTAAAAACAGATCTTGTGCGATCAGTTAGCTCTCAGAGTAGAAGTTGAGGATTAGTCTCAGCATGCCAAAATTTAGGTAATTTTTATTTAAAATTTTTGAGTTATAACCGTTGTTATGTTGGCTAAGATGTGGTAGCCATCTCTTTTTGGATCCACTCCTAAAGAATACGAGTTACAGGTGGGAAAACATAGATTCCTTTTTCCGAGTTTTACAAAAAAATTGTCTTGTGGCTCATGAGATGTCCAACAGACAAACAAACAAATGTGCGTTTTGCATTTGTTTGAAAAAATGAAGTGTTGCAATGAATCAATACTTCAATCAAAATGAATCCTGCTTATTTAAATGTACTTACTGTTATTTATAGAAGACTTCACAAACCTACCACCCACACAATTATGTCACTGGATGTTAGCACAAAGACGAGCACAACTTCACAAGAAAAAAGTTAGATAAAATATTACAAATAGAATTACTGTGTAATAAACACACGATTCAACTCAGTTCAGTTCAATTCATTTCGTTTTTATTTAGCACTAATTCGCAGCAATACTCATCTCAGGGCACTGTACAAAAACCATTGACATCCATTATCCATTGATCCATTGTCTTTATCTGCTTCTCTTCTTGGGTCCCGGGAAGCGGGCGTCTGTCTCCTGCAGTCACTGTGTGAGAGGCGGGGGACATCTTGGACATGTAGCAAGTCCATCACAGGGATAATAATAATAATGTCCATTTTTGTCATCTGCGTATGTTTCCCATACATAGACGAAATTCGTCTCTGCATTTAACCCAACCACCACCAGGTGGTGCAGTGAGCAGCCATAGAAAGCGCCCGGGGAGCTGGGGAAATAGATGTGCACTCATAGACACCCCAAGGTGTGTAGTGGCCGGGGTTCGAACCTGGGTCCTTCGGGTCCCAAGTCGGAAGCCCTGCCACTACACCAGAGACAAACAAGTATTCACAGTGTCACTCCCCCTTAAAACAATTTAGATTACCAGTAAACCTAGCAGGCATGGTTTTGGTCTGTGTAGGAAACTGTGCATGTTTGTGTGTGTGTGCCTGGTTTTTGTTACCTTTTTAGAACCTTTTCTGGTCTAGTTGTTATCATCCCCATTTATAGCGGTGGAACTGTCCCACCTACCTCCTAGTAGGTTTAAAGGTACGTTATTATCCTTGATAATAGGCAGCGTCTCGCCGGGGTAAACCAGGAAGTGTCTTTTTTTTTTTCTTTTCTTTTTTTTTCAGCTTATATAACCCTTTTCCTAAACCTAACCTTACACCTGACACAAAGGACCAACCCTAAACTTAACCCCCTTACCCTTGTGCCTAAACCTAACCTAACCCTAAACCTAACGCCAGACCCTTTATCATGCAAAGCTATTATGAGCGCTAACAAAGCTAAAAACGGAGCCTATTATCATCACTACCAACGCTAACAACATACCTTTAAACCTACTAGGAGGTACAGGAGGGGCAGTCTGACTGCTACATATGGGGATGATAATAACTACTAACAGCCATTTAATGGTTGATAACGTTCGAAGCGGGGGCCTTTTGGGGACCAAAGACAATTCTCAATACTGTACAGTGAAACACCATTTTTGGGTTAGGGGTTAGGTTTAGGGCATAGTGGAAAAGTTTGTAGAGCTGTTGCCTCTCAACAAGAAGGTCGCCAGTTCAAATCCTGGACGGGGGCTTTTCGGGCTGGAGTTTGCATGTACTCTCTGTGCATGCATGGGTTTTCTCCAGGTACTCCAGTTGACTCCCACAGACCAAAAACATGCATGTTAGACTGATTGGTGACTTTAAATTGTCCCTAGGTGTGAGTGAGAGACTGAATGGTTGTTTGTCTCATTTGTCTCTATGTGTCTCTGTGATGGACTGGAGGCCTTTCCAGGGTGTCCCCTGCCTCTTACACAGTGATAGCATGGGCAAAGTAACCCAAAAAGGAAGACCCAAGTAAAATATAAAGAATGGATGGATGGTGAGGTTTAGGGTAAGGGTTAGACTACAAAGATGAATGGAAATCAATGGAAATCAATACACAGTCCTAATCGAAATACTAGCATGTGAATGTGTATCTTCAGCAAAATACCTTTGGAGCCACTGAACGGATCTTAATGAAATATTGACAAATTATAGTAATCAATGGATGATGACTACAACTGATTAACTTTTGGAATCACTTTGATTCAAGAAGGCCACCTGCAACTTTTGCAAACACAATAAACTATGTGTCTATCTGCGCTTCGACCATCCTGTGTGGTCATTACGTATGGATCATGATCAAAAGAGTGAGATGCAAGATCTTTGATGCAAGCAGCTGAAAAGAGTTTCCTCTGTTGTGCTGGAACTAGCATAAAAAGCTTAAAGAAGAGTCACTTCTCCTCCTCATCGACAGGAGTCTGCTGAAGTCGTTTGTCAATCTGTTTAAGATGGGATGCGCTGAGACATGACCATGGAGGAGAGAACCATGGGAATGATCCAGAATTTGCCAGAGGGGGTTGTATGTTTTAAGGACAAAGAAAAAAAAAGCCCTTATATTCAAAAGAAAGAGCAGGAGTTGGAGATGTCTAGTGTCTTTCTTGGACATGTTCCCTCTGGATAAAAGGATGGATATTTCTTGCAATGCTCAAGCAAAATTTCCAGTAACTGGCTGATGCATGCCAGTCTTTACAAGAACTATGTGCTGGTACATTTATGAAGGAATCAAATCCAGCTTGTTTACATTAGTTGCATATTCATTTTTAAAATTCTATTTTTAAAAATTCAATTTAAAGTTAGAATAAGGCAGCATGGTGGCGCAACTAGACAAGCTGATGCCATTTAGCGAGCAGGTTACCCTGGTTCAAATCCCGGTCCGGGGGCCTTTCTGGGTGGAGTTTGCATGTTCACCTCATGCATGAGTAGGTTTTCTCAGGGTACTCCAATTTCCTCCTAGAGACCAAAAACCTGCATGTTAGGCTGATTGATAACTAAATTGTCCCTAGGTGTGGGTGAGAAAGTGAATGTTGTCTTGTTTGTCACTATGTGTCCCTGTGATGGACTGGAGACCTGTCCAGGTTGTCCCCCGCTTCTCGCACAGTGATGGCTGGACATGGCACCAGCGACCCCAGCGAACCACAATGGAAGAAGCGGGTGAAAGATAATGGATGGATGGAAGTTAGAATAATGTAAAACTAATGGGATACACACCGAGTCTTGCATTACAATTTTTCAGCCTATACACTATGCAGCCATGGTTGATAAAAGTGTACCCCTTTTAAAATGGGACATTTTTGTAGCAAAAGCTTTAAAAAAATTAAAGTAAAAGAATGACTTCTGTAAGCTATGTAAGCTAGTACAGGCGACATTCACACTGAAATTAATTTCAATTCAATTTATTTATATAGCACCAAGTCACAACAGAAGTCATTTCAGGGCATTGAACAGAAACATTCATATATATAAAATTAATAAGTTAATACTATTTATTTGAGGTGCAGACTGTTTTGAATTTAACTCCATGGCAGAACCCTCATCTTGAGCAAGCACAAAGGCAACAGTGGAAAGGAAAAAAACCTCATGAGGAAGAAACCTTTAGCAGAACCAGGCTCAGGACAAGTGGCCATCTGCTTCTACTGGCTGGGTTTGAGAGAAACAGGAAGGAGGAACAGATACACAATGGCAAGTCAAGAACAATATGTTGAGATAGAAATAGTATCAAATGAAAACTATTCCATTTTAACAATTAATTTAAGGAAATTAGATCAATTTGTCCTCTAGTAGTCTAAGCCTAAAGCAGTATAACAAGCAAACCCTAATTATAGGATTTATCAAAAACGAAAGTCTTAAGCCCAGTCTTAAAACTGGACAATGTGCCAGCCTCACAGACATAAAATGGAAGTTGGTTCTACAAGAGAGGAGCCTGATAAATGAAAGATCTTCATCCCATTCTGCTTTTGGAAACTCTAGGAACCATAAGTAAACATGCAACAGCGCAGAATGGTAGCACTAACGGGAGCTCTGCTTTGACTCAACCTTTTTTTTATTCTTGTTGTTTTTATTTTAACTATTTTTGCATCTACAATGCACACCCACGGTACAGGTAGGATCGTGACACTTGTGGAGTTTTGTGTGTTTCTGCCTTGCCATCATGCCATCCTGCCATCGTGGTTCAGTTCCCGGCCCCCCTCCAATCTCAAGCCTAGGTTCTGGCCTGTCATGGCGGCTGTCTCCATGATCTTAGTGAGTGAGGAAGTTGTAGGCAAACACCCACTGGGTTCACCATCTTGGTAATGGGGAAGGGGCCCACAAAATGGGGTGCCAACTTATAGCTGTCCACATAATAATAATAAACTTTATTTGTACACATGGAGAAGAAGGTCCTTGTTGGATAACTAGACCTTCTGTCCCACTTGGTATGGTGGATTGGAGGTGCGACAACAGTTGGCACTTAGCATAGACAGTGGCCATCTTAATGAGGGCCTTCCTTGCTCTCCTCCAGGCTCGTTGGCACCTGAGAGCAGCTCTATGAGCAGAAGGGACTAGAGCAGGCTTACCCTGGATGTTGAACACCGGTGGTTGGAATCCATAGACCTTGTAGAAGTGTGATGACCAGTAGTATAGGAGCATAGATAGTTTATTGCAACCTCCACCCAGAGAAGGTTGAGCGACCACTTCGTAGGGTCCTTCTTGCACAAGATCCATAGTTTGGTCTCAGCCTCCTCATTCACCCTCTCACTCTGTCCGTCAGTCTACTGGTGAAAACCAGATGAAAGACTGACCGAGATACCCAAGAGGTTACAGAACTCCCTCCAGAAATTGGAGATGAACTGGGGACCCCTGATTAGAGACAATGTCCGTTGGTAGGCCATGGAGGCGAAAAACCTCATGGGCCAGGACCTCCCCCAGTTCCTTGGCGGACAGGAGTTTCTTGAGGGAACAAAGTGAACCATTTTACAAAACAGTCAACAATGGTGAGAATTACAGTTTTACCTGAGGATATGGGAAGTCCAGTAATGAAGTCCATGGCAATGTGGGACCAGGGATGTGAAGCGATGGGAAGTGGTCACAGGAGGTTAGGAGGAGTTCGTCATGATGACTTAGTTTGAGCACACTGACAGCAAGAGGAGATGAACCCTTTGACATCTTTAACCAGGTCTCTCCACCAGAACTGGGGTTCAGTCTTTTTGCCGTAATTTGTGCTCCAAATTCTTATGATCAGTCCAGACTTTTAAAGGTTCTTTGGCCCCCTCCACCCAGTGCCACCATTCCTCCAGAGCTAGTTTGATGGCCAACAATTCTCATTCCCCACATCATAATTACGTTCAGCAGCTGATAGGTTCCTGGAGAAGAAGGCACATGGATGAATTTTACCATCATCAAAACATTGGCTGAGAACAGCACCTACCCCTGTGTTGGAAGTGTCTACATCCACAATGAATTGTCAGTTAGAGTCCGGAGATCAAAGGATGGGGGGAGGTGATCCTATTCTTTAGTTTCACAAAGGAGGCCTCGGCTTGGTTGTCTTACATCACATGAACTTAGTTTTAACCGATGTGAGAGTGTACAAAGAAGCAGAGGTCAGAATGTAGTTCTTGATGAATTTGCAATAAAAGTTTGCAAAACCTAAGAACCTCTGCAATTGTTTCCTGTTCTTAGGGGTAGGCCAGTCTAAAACTGCAGAAACCTTGGTGAGGTCCATTGAAACTTGGTTGGGTGAAATGTTAAAGCTCAGACATGAAGTGGTAGTTTAGTGAAATTCACACTTCTCTGCCTTAACAAATAGATTGTTCTGTAGAAGTCTCAACAAGACTGCTCTCATGTATTTCATGTGGGTCAATAGGACCTTTGAAAATATGGGGATGCCGTCCAGATAAGATTAACTGATTTACCATATCTCTCAGAACATCATTAGCAAGTCAGCTACTCTGACTGACGAAGCCCTCTGGAGTGAGGGTGAAACGTTTCTACTAAAAAGAAACTGTCCAGATGAACTGATTGAGAATGAGCGGATTTGATACCTGGACTATTGAGAATGAACTTTCTTGTCTTGAACCACTTTGGACATGTCTGCCTGCCTGGGAGGAGTCGACGAGGGACAAGCCCCCAGAAACCATCTTGGCTACAGCAAACTGGTTGGTCCACTTAAGTTGTTTACTTGGTGGGGTAGCTTCAGTTTGCTTTGGACTACTCTGACTGACGAAGCCCTCTGGAGTGAGGGTGAAACGTTTCTACTAAAAAGAAACTGTCCAGATGAACTGATTGAGAATGAGCGGATTTGATACCTGGACTATTGAGAATGAACTTTCTTGTCTTGAACCACTTTGGACATGTCTGCCTGCCTGGGAGGAGTCGACGAGGGACAAGCCCCCAGAAACCATCTTGGCTACAGCAAACTGGTTGGTCCACTTAAGTTGTTTACTTGGTGGGGTAGCTTCAGTTTGCTTTGGACTACTCTGACTGACGAAGCCCTCTGGAGTGAGGGTGAAACGTTTCTACTAAAAAGAAACTGTCCAGATGAACTGATTGAGAATGAGCGGATTTGATACCTGGACTATTGAGAATGAACTTTCTTGTCTTGAACCACTTTGGACATGTCTGCCTGCCTGGGAGGAGTCGACGAGGGACAAGCCCCCAGAAACCATCTTGGCTACAGCAAACTGGTTGGTCCACTTAAGTTGTTTACTTGGTGGGGTAGCTTCAGTTTGCTTTGGACTACTCTGACTGACGAAGCCCTCTGGAGTGAGGGTGAAACGTTTCTACTAAAAAGAAACTGTCCAGATGAACTGATTGAGAATGAGCGGATTTGATACCTGGACTATTGAGAATGAACTTTCTTGTCTTGAACCACTTTGGACATGTCTGCCTGCCTGGGAGGAGTCGACGAGGGACAAGCCCCCAGAAACCATCTTGGCTACAGCAAACTGGTTGGTCCACTTAAGTTGTTTACTTGGTGGGGTAGCTTCAGTTTGCTTTGGACTACTCTGACTGACGAAGCCCTCTGGAGTGAGGGTGAAACGTTTCTACTAAAAAGAAACTGTCCAGATGAACTGATTGAGAATGAGCGGATTTGATACCTGGACTATTGAGAATGAACTTTCTTGTCTTGAACCACTTTGGACATGTCTGCCTGCCTGGGAGGAGTCGACGAGGGACAAGCCCCCAGAAACCATCTTGGCTACAGCAAACTGGTTGGTCCACTTAAGTTGTTTACTTGGTGGGGTAGCTTCAGTTTGCTTTGGACTACTCTGACTGACGAAGCCCTCTGGAGTGAGGGTGAAACGTTTCTACTAAAAAGAAACTGTCCAGATGAACTGATTGAGAATGAGCGGATTTGATACCTGGACTATTGAGAATGAACTTTCTTATCATTAGCAAGTGTTTGTAAAACAGTAGGGGCATTAGACAGACCAAAAGGCATTAAAATATACTGTATTCATAATGTCACGTAGGCATGTTAAAGGCTGTCTTCCACTCATCCTCCTCTCTGATGTGGACCAGCTGGTAGGTGTTCCTTAAGTCCAATTTTGAGAAGACAGTATAAGTAGATCCCTGGATGAGGTCAAAAAGAGAGGCCATGAGTGGCAAAGGGTATTTGTTCTTAATTGTGATTTTATTTAATCCTCGGTAATCAATGCAGGACCTTAATTAACCATCTTTCTTCAAGGATTAAAGGATTTTATTGTCATTCATATCACATGTGGTACATGAGGTAGAACAAAACTATGTACATAGGGTCCCAGTTACATCCAACAAAAATATGAATTGTAAAGAAAAACAGTAGTAAGATCCTAGACATGAACTGTTGGCACTCAGCTCCCGTTAGTTCACTGCAGCAGTCCACTCAGAAAAAAAGTATTTCATCCATCTGAAATGATGCTGTTTAGCCATGTCTCAGTGAGACACCACAAATCACCTTATCTCCTCTGAGGCACTCACTCTCAGTCGAAGCAGATCCACCTTGTTATCCAAGGAGCAGACGTTGGTCAGAAAGAGAGATGGTATTGGGAGTCTTCCAGACCTAGCATTAGCTTTCTGCCTCACCAGCACACCCACCCAGCATCCTCTCTTCTTCTACAGGCACAGCACCTCCTCCTTTTTCCGTTTGAGTGCTCCTGTCTCCATGCTGAAGTCCATAAAAGTTGCAGTCTGCCAAACATTGCCTTAAAGCCTCCAGCATACTCAGGCGTACGTGGGTCCGCGTAGGTCCGTGCATACTGGATTAGAGTCGAAGTGGACGCCCGCAGGGCATGTCTGTGCAAAGCTCAATTTTTATGACCGCACATGCGTAGTCTGTGTCGCACAATAAACTGCCCAGCGATGGACTGTTTTGTATGCGACACCAATGTATTAAATTACCCTTCTTCATCCCTGATCTGGCCTTTTCTTTTGTTTTTTCCAAGAGGTAAGTGATCTCTTCCTCCTCCTCTATTGACACCATGACTGAAATTATGAGAAATGAAGGAATTTGTCACAAGTGAATTAAAACAATGCCCAGTGTGGCTGCGGGAGTCTGGAGATTTCTTGGTGGGCTGGGCTGATTTGTGGGCTACAGGGTCAGCACTCCTTGTTTTCTTTAAACTTTTTATTAACAACATATGAACACAGAACACCACTGCAGCTGGGGCTGCCAGCTCTTACTCCCTCTTGTCTTGTTTTTTTTTTTTTTTGTGACCTGTCAGTCAATCCAGTAGGCATATCAGCAAATGACCAATCGGCAACCTCAATTTGTCCCAAAGGTAAACGCCACTTTCTTGCGGAGCAGGCTGCAGCTGCTCAGGCTGGACACTTAAGTATGATGTCTCAACCATCTGCAGACAGTGCGTACAGTTTCAGCATGGCTGAAAGTACGTGCATACTGGAGGCTTAAGATTGTTGTTGATTGCTGCTGTATTTAGTGTTAAATCCTCTCTTATCCTCATCATTTCGGTTTGGCTATAATTCACACACTTAATGCATGCAGAGTCAGGTTTGGAGTCAGTCTCAAAACTCCTGAAAACTGGGATCTCACTGGGAGCCTGTGAAGCTGTCGCTGCTCTGAGCGCAGCCATCTTAGCCGCGGCCATCTTGGCACAACTTTCTTGGCGCAGCTTTCCTGCCCACAAAAAAGAAACCCACCCCAGCGGGGGGATGCTGAAAGCCTTGGGATGCCAGCTTCAAATGACTTGTTGATATACTTTTGCATGGCCTGATTCTCAGGGCCAGACAATGAGTATACACTTCCTCTAACTTCTCAGGCAGGTGATTTACACCTGTCTGAGCTTGGGTGGTGACACCACCATACCTGGTGGAGATGCAGCAGCAGAGGAGTGTGGTGATAGCTATAAGCAATGGAGTAATCTATAGTTGGAGTCCATTAGGGGAAGCAGGGGTCATGCACGGGGAATCAGAGGTCTTTAAACAAATCCAAATGGCAGTCCAGAATCCAAAATCCAGAATTAGTTGTCTTTATAAGGATCAGAAAGGCAGATCAAGAACAGATGTGGAGCAGGCAGAAGGCTACATCCAGAAGGCAGGCTTGGGGTCAAAACAGAACAAGATCAGAGGGGAAAAATTGGACATCTAGTAGGCTACCATGGGTTTGATAATCTGGCAAGGAGCTTGTGTAACAAGAACTCTTAAATAGAGCAGGCAGCAGGTGTAGGACATGAGGCTGATTGAGCTGTGGGTGCAGAGTAGGCATGGCATAGCGACAGAGGAAGTAAACATGATATGAAAAGGGCAGACACACCAACAAAATAAACAAAGGTTTGTGACCCCAAAATAGTACTGGGTGAAAGTGGACAAACTTTGCTAAACATCCCATTAAACATTATGACAACCCAAACCATACCTGTCTCTACCCTCTACTCCACTGTAAGCCTTTAAGCAAGGCCCTAATCACCAACCATTTGCTTCCCTGGGCACCCTAGATAGCAGCTCTCTACTCCACACAGAGGGCTGTGGTAACTAGTGGTCTGTAGTTGTGTCAGGAAGGACATCCGTCATAAAACAATTGTCAAATCTTCATGCTAGTTAGCTTGCTGTGGCAACCCCTGAAGAAGGGAGCAGCTGAATCTGCTGAAGCTGTGAATAAACTTCACATTTCATGTTTTTACCGTGATGTAAAGGGTTTTTCTGATGAGTGAAAACTTGAAAACTTTTGTCTGTTATTTTTCCTCACTGTTGCAATAAGACCAGGGGTAAAGGCAGTAACCAGATGGAAATAATGTGTTCTGAGGATGTCTTTGTGTTTGATGCCACGTGACGTCGGCTGTGGCTTGAGTTACAGTCGTTAAACTTTGATGGACATATTGTTTAACTCATCATGATGTAGGTTAAGACAGGGTGTCTCAGTCCCCTGGGAGCCAATATTTATAGTAAGCAATTTTCCCTTCGACTAATGGGAGCACCTCGAGAGTGCTGTAGAAAACCAGGTCAGTGACAGTCTTTAATCTGGAATCAAAACAGTTGATCCCCATGAATGCACATTGTTTAAAACATGCAACATTACATCTTAAAAAAATTATATCACCGGTAGTTAATTTTCGTCCATAAATTATAATGACAATTTTGTTCAGAGACTCATACCTTTACACCTACATAATTTGTGATCAAATTTTAAATATGTGGTAAAAAGTGGCCATTTTTAAGTAAAGTAATGTGAATAAAGTTTTAAAAAATGACAGTCTACTTTAAATGTGAAATTTTTAATGCCAACACAAAATGCCACTGAGGAAGAGGAGGAGCTGACACACATGCCAACTGTGCTTTGACTTTTTGCTTGAGATTTCAAAATCAATCCAAATCTAATTCACACAATGAATATCCTAAAGTTTTAATACTTCATACATCAGCATGCACGTCAGGGGTCAATTGTGAGCTGGATAACTGGAAAAATATGCAATGTGCCGACTTCCATGTTGGTGTATGGCGACATTTAGACATATGAAACTTCACCATCTAAAATTGAGGTGCCATATCAAAATCCAAGATGGCCACCACCATATATACATAAATATATACAGTGTCGTAATTTCCGGACTATAGAGTGCACCTGAATATAAGCCACTAGCCCAATTAATGACATAAAAAACAATATTGTACATATGTAGGCTGCACTTGTGTATAAGCCACTGGTGTCCATGTTATAACATGAGATATTTACACTGAAAGATTTCATTAACTTTTAATTAAATACCGGTAACGTACAAAAATATGTACAGTAAATGTTTTGTTCTGAACAATGACTGTAATAAAGCAGGTAAAAAAAAAAAAATCAGTATCCTACCAGAAAGTCATTGATCGCCATCTTCATCTTCCTCCTGTCCACTAAAAGCACTAAAGTCATCTTCTTCAGTGTCAGAATTGAACAGCCTCAGAAAAACATCCCACACGTCCTCAGTCTCTTTTTTGTTGTCGCTCTCAACGTCACTTTCGTCTTGAGGCAAATTTGCGATTTGATTTACGATTTACACATACAGTATTTAGAGTGGCTGCAAATACTTTGTTGTGTACAATAAGAGGGGAAACTCCTGCAGGGATGGGGAGGGGAGGAGAGAACGGGGAGGAGAAGTTTCCCTCCCTCCACAGTGGACCAGTGAAACCAAGTTTCATTGTTTCATTGGTCTACTGTGACCTGTTCAGTAATTTAATTGGTCAGTTTGGTTAAACCTTTATTTACACAGGTAGTCATTGAACCATGAGGACCCACCCCCCAAGAGAGATATTAGGCAGTTATATGAGCAACAAGGCTAAAAGCTTGTTAGACCATCAAAAATGTTTTTGCATAAATTAGCCGTAACATTGTATACATAAGCCATGATGTTCAAAGCGTGTAAGAAAAAGTAGTGGCTTATAGTCTAGAAGTTACGGTATATGGCCACCATTGGC
>JBBPBX010010768.1:42839-57250 GCA_038048925.1 Garcialebias charrua | reverse complement strand
TAACACTCCAAAGGTGATTGCTTATCGCGACAGTGACCCCTCAATCTACTTGGTTCCAAACCTCCTGATGTGTGTTCTCACACACGAGATACACTACCTGTGTACGAGCAAGCCTTTCATTCTGAATAAAGGCACGGGCATTTGCGGTGTCACACCCGTTCCAGATAACTCAAAATGCCCAACGACCATGACTCCGCGACGCCAGGTTACGACCGCTAGCGCGGAAATAGTTGGGTCACGTTGGTTAGTCAATGTTCCCCAAAGAACCGCAACGATGGTGTACGACCACCAACCCGCGGCTAACAGACTTGTGACCCTCCCAGATAAAACAATGTGGATCAGTGTCCCCGAAGGTACAACTGTACACATTGGTGAACTGACGCTCTACCACCTCCATCCGGATCAGTGGGAATCCACTCTGGAAGATTCCGAGTGCTTCTCAAACATGAGTTTAGAGATAGACCCTAAAACAATTGAACAACTCCGTTTCGAAGGAACTAAAGTCGTCGACGTCGAACCGATTAATAAAGTTCTCAGGACGCTCAAGTCAGACACTACGATACCGTTTCAGCCTATCACTTACGCATGGTCTAGCGCCGACTCGCTCAATTCAGTTGTGGTAATGATCCTCTCTTTCGTAATGTGCGGGATGATCGTGTACCTACTCCGTCGCGTCCAATCTGTTGAGGCTCGATTGGATCGTTATGAGGCCCAACAGGGTACTTCAGACCGTCAGAAACCTGACCCGAGAGGCAGGCTTACTGGACAGAACACCCGTTTGTAATCTGACAACCAGAGTGAGTTTGACGTAGTGAAACGTTGTTTTTAGTTGCTTGATTGCTACTTTTGTTGTTATTGAAGTTGTTATTGTTTTCTGAACACTCCCAGCCAAAAGAGGTTTTGATTGTTGATTAGTTGAAGACTTAAATGGATTTAACTATGCCAACATGCTGTTCATTTTGTTAAAGATCTCAATCTTTGAAAAGTCATTGTAGATTAATACTACTTAAGGTACTATAATCTACACTGATCTCCCAATCATTTAGATAGAACCGATTCGATCGTTTCTATTCTAGATCTATTCATTTTGATGAGTCTCGCCATAGACTTCAAAATTTATAGGGAATACCAAATCTTGCGTCGTTCGTCTAAAAGACAACAGACATTTAGACCAAACTAGTTTTCATTTTTTTTATTTTAGTTTAACCTAAACTAAATAATGAATGGAGGAATAGTTTGAAAGAAGAGGCCTTCGTTACAGAAGCCCTCCACATTTCTATAGGTATAGATCCCTATATCTGATTTTTACAGCATTGATCCACCCCTTAATTGGTAATTGTAGCTGATCTAATCCATGATAGCTTACATACCAGGTGCATATAGGTAGGCCTAATGTAGAATCCCTATCATAAGCCCACCTAAAACCACATAATTGCATGACACATTGAACCAGGGTGGCACCGACTGGAAGCCATCCAGCCTGCAACCTTCGATGTGGGGACCTGCTGATCCAACGTTGGTCTTCAACCTTCATCCAAGGCCCGCCTCCTCTGCTTCAATCGAGGGATCCCCTCTACATGCTGATTAAAAACCATTCTTGCTGATGAAATCAATAACCCCCATCGTTGTGGATTTACCGTTGTGGATTATAAGACTTTGTTTTCCAAGGGATCACAGACTCAGTTTTCCATGGGTTAACAGACTATGTTTCCAAAGGATTGAAAGCTTACCGCAATGGGATTACTTACAAACAGTATGGAATTTCCAAAAACATTATGGGAGTATAATTTTGAACTTTTTTTTTTTTACTTTTTTTTTCCACTTGCTGGATTACATAGAGGTCAGAGACATTCGGTGGTATCCTTTCGTGTTGGAACTCATCCCCAAGGACAGGCGATGATTTCCAAAAAGGGGGACTGTAGGGATACAGCACTCTCATGTCTGTATGGGATGTGGGCCTCTCCACATCTCTCTGAAACTCTCAGTGTTACACCTTCTTGAAGCTCTCAAGGAGACAAGTGGACACTATTTTTGTTACAATTATTTTGAATTAATGGACACCAATCAATCAGAAATAACTTTCTCTTTAATGTGTGTTAATTCAGAATTGATCAACAGTATACTTTTGTCATTTAATGATGATCTGTTACTTGCATGAGTTTGACCCTTCTGCTGGTTTATTTCTGCAGAACAAGCAGTCTTTGAATCTAAAGCACAAGGTCAGGGTAAACTTTTAACTTGCAACTTCCTTTTGTGTTGTCTGTGAAGTTAGCCATAATATTCTCTGTGCTCACAAGCGGCCATCTGGCCGATTCTATAAACAAGTTTTCCTACTGTCCTTCAGAGACCTTCTGCCTATGGGGATGAAAAATCCATCCGTTGTTTTGTTAAACCAACCAATAGCCATCAGGAGGTGGGCAGACTCCACCCTCCATATAAAGTCTTACTTCCGTTTGGACTTTAGGGTCGAAGGAGAAAAGTTTCTAACAACTGGTTTTCTCCTCTGGAAAAAGCTGGAAACGTTCTGGTCATTGTGTCAATTAGACCTACGTTCTCAGCCGGAGTTACAGTAAAGCTTACTGTAACTCATTCACTCTTTTTCTGAAAGAATTTGTTTTCTGCAGTGTTGGGCAGCGCTAATCCAAAAATTAGTTCCGCTATTTCTAAAGCACTAATTAATTTATTTAGGTCCGCAATTTCAAAAGCACTAATGTCTTATGAAAATTAGGGGAAGCTAATTCTAAACCGCTAATTAAATTCAACAATTGCTAGCCAACAAGTTATGCAATATTTGCACTAGACTGCCAACTAGCGGTGCATGAACTGTTATACACCTTTATCCTACCTCTTACGTCACAGCAGCAGCTTCCCATTAACTCCTCCTGACCCACCTGGATATTTACAGTCCTGGACAGAAGAAACATCACAGTTGGCAAAAAGAGCAACAAACATTAAAAAAAAAAAACTTTACATGTATTAACAGTTGCACGTACAAATTATATTCTTCATTACACATGCACATACTTTGTATTTATTTTTTTAGATTATCCTATATCTGTTAAGCACCTTGGGCAGCACGGTGGCACAACTGGTAGAGCTGCTGCCTCTCAGCGAGAAGGTTGCCGGTTCAAATCCCGGTCCGGGGCCTTTCTGGGTGGAGTTTGCATGTTCTCCCCGTGCATGCGTGGGTTTCCTCCGGGTACTCCGGTTTCCTCCCACAGACCAAAAAACATGCTTGTTAGGCTGATTGGTGACTCTAAATTGACCCTAGGTGTGAGTGTGAGAGTGGATGGTTGTTTGGTGTGAGTGAGACAGGTCCCTCTTGTAAATGAGTCCCCGTGACTCAACGAGGCTAGCCTGTATAAATAAAGGTTGAATGAATGAATGAATGAATGGTCAATGCAAGGCATTGCAGGAAGGTGCTATACAAATAAAGTTTATTACATTATTAATTTATTATAACTTCAATTCAAAGACCACATCAACAGTACAGGTAAAATTAAAGTTAGAGATCAAGTTTTAAAGTGCACTTCCAAGTTGTATCCAAGTTTAATTCATATAAGAGTCAATTAAGCTTAATTTACTTCAATATTGTTTCAAAAAACAAATAGTAATTTCTTTTTTGTTGCGCAACCGAAAAATAAATTAAACCAATTCCAAAATTCTATAGGCAGTCAACAGATTTAATGAAAAGTAACTAAAATGATCCTAAAAGGATGAAATTACAAAAATCAAAGGATTTATTTAATACTTTACGTACATATATTCTATTCGGCCACAAAATTAACAAAATGAGAATGATCTTTTAATCCCTAAAGACCACTTTTAAATCTCAAATACACGGGCGTGTCGCCACCGCATTTCTACATAAAAGGAACCCAAATCCATAAAACAAACGACTCACAGTCGAGTGGTGGACACAAAACACACAATACAATCCTCCTGCCGCATTAATTTGGCTTGAAACAGCGGGGTTCTCTGCGGATTTATGAATAGACCGAGCGCAAACAGCTAGCCATAAACGTTAGCACCCGAGTTCACCTCTGACCCGGAAGATGTCAAGATGGAATAGTCCATTTTTTAGTAGGGGGATACAGAAATCGACCGGTTTTTGTATTGCGTTTTTAATGATTCGTTTTCATCGTAGCTATAATTATTTTTATGTTAAATGTACATTAACAAGCAGCAGCAATGTTAGTGATGTAGGTGACTGGCCGGGGCGGGGCGGGGCCGGAGCTCTTGCTGATTTGGGGCCCCAAGCAACTGCATCATTTGCCTACATGGTAGATCCGAGTCTGTTCTCCCTCTGCTCCCCCTCCAACCCTCCCTCCTCTCTGCTCTTTACGGTGAGGGAGCAAGGGGGAAAAAGGTGAAACAAGCAGCTACGGAGCCAGCATAAGAGCCTGTAAATAATTCGTTTTTACTGATAGATAATTAGTTATTAGCGGTACTGCATTTTAAATAAAAATAGCACAAATCCGCTTATGAATTATAAAAGTTAGTCAAACCACAAAAACGCTGACAAATAATTTAGGTCCGCTGTAAGCGGATTAGCGCTTTAGCGCTCTCTAGCGGTCTGTGCCCATCACTGGTTTTCTGGTAGTTTTATTTTGAAAGTTCAGCCAGTAGCTGGCTCTGTTCCTGCCGGGAGAAGCACTCTTTTTGCTCGTCTGAATCAGCACACACGTCATTTGGACGTGAACTGGACAACACAGTCCGTTAGTGTCCACAAAACTTCAACTCTTATCTCCAGAGATGTTCGTCAACAGGTAACGAGGCGTTGATTGTGTTCTGAACGTGTGAAAAGCCCAGCTGAACCCGTGTGCCACCTTGTCTGCTCAAAATAATTAACTTCCTTTAAACTTAGCTTTCATTTCTATTTTCTTCCTCCTTATTCTTATTTTCTTAAGCCATTAATCTGTCAAGTAAATGTGCCAACAGAAAAGTTGCTAACTGTCTGTTTGATTTTAATTTGAATTCTTGTCAACGTAGTTTAGTAGATCAGAGCTAATATCGATACAAATGTTTAATGTACTTTTATGATTATTTCAATAAAAGGTCTATTTTCTGGTGGACCAACATAAATTGAAGTCTCTCGTGAAATTACATTTTGTCTAGTCACAGTCAAAGCAATTCAATACCGGAAAAAGGGTGAACTCGCGAATGAATTTGGGTCAGATCAAGTCTGCTCCATCTTCTCTAAAATATAGGTAAGTCAGTAAACTGACTAATAAGTCCTATATTATTACAATAATGGTGGCCCAGTAAGTGTTTAAATACCTTACCGCCCAATATTATTACACCATCATAGGGCTATAGGGCCAGGACTGCTGTACTGATTGTTCGAGTAGGTCTCGAGGGTTCCAATTTCTCTCTTTTGAGTCAGTTTGTTCTTCCCCACTGGGACCTCCTATCCCTTGATACAGAGGTGGAGCTGAGGGGCTCGCATTTGGTCCCCGGTCATACTTCTGTATATTCGAGATTTGCCTCGGGGCCTCAGATTTTTCTTCGTCAATATGTGTTTTGAAGGACTTGAGTGGGTCGCAGTATTTTCTTATTTGCCAACCCATTGCTTTTTCAGAGAACAACAGCCGAGGTCGTAGCATGTCTGTTCAGCAATCTCTGCAGTATTTCACGTCTGTTCCATCCCATTCACAGGCACAATCCTTCGGACCTTTTCCACTCATATCCCATCCATCCATCCATCCATTTTCGTCCGCTTATCCGGGGTCGGGTCGCGGGGGTAGTAGCCTAAGTAGGGAGGCCCAGACTTCCCTCTCCCCAGCCACTTGGAGCAGCTCCTCTGGGGGAATCCCAAGGCGTTCCCAGGCCAGCCGAGAAACATAGTCCCTCCAGCGTGTCCTGGGTCTTCCTCTGGGTCTCCTCCCGGTGGGACATGCCCGGAACACCTCACCAGGGAGGCGTCCAGGAGGCATCCTAACCAGATGCCCGAGCCACCTCAACTGGCTCCTCTCGATGTGGAGAAGCAGCGGCTCTACTCCGAGTCCCTCCCGGATGACTGAGCTTCTCACCCTATCTCTAAGGGAGAGTCCAGACACCCTGCGGAGAAAACTCATTTCAGCCGCTTGTATCCGAGATCTCGTTCTTTCGGTCATAACCCAAAGCTCATGACCATAGATGAGGGTGGGAACGTAGATCGATCGGTAAATTGAGAGCTTTGCCTTTTGACTCAGCTCTCTCTTCACCACGACAGACCGGTACAGCGCCCGCTTCACTGCGGACGCTGCACCTATCCGCCTATCGATCTCACGCTCCAGTTTTCCCTCATTCGTGAACAAGATCCCGAGATACTTAAACTCCTCCACTTGGGGCACTCATATCCCATTGAGTGATAATGATTGTTCGAGGCAAACAACAATTCTGCATTCTCCACAGATGAATGCCTCCATTACTTTTACTGGTTTTATCTTCAATTGTTTAACATCAAACTTATTTGATTTAGGCCTGAGGGGCTTTTTCTTTCCCAGTCCTCCCCATCGGAGGGGTAGGCCGCTGGGTTTTGAGCAAATCGCGCACTGATTGTACAGTGCACTCCACTTTATAACTTCATTCTCCGTTGACAGGTATCCTTTTTTTAGCATATTCCAATGTGTTCAGGGCCCTTCCTGTCCAGAGCCCTGTGCTTGTCCTTCGTAGGATAACTCCCCCGCATATAGTGGCCATTCTAATATAGGGGAGCATGCTACTTGGTTCATTGGCCATAATCCAGATTCTGGTTTCAACTTAGCTAGGAATTGGCTTCAGTTGCTCTATTCCTTGGATCCCTTTCTTCACTAGTTCTACAGTGTTTTTATCTAAAAGTCTTTTCACTCTGTCTGTGGCGTTGTATTTGGGTCTTACCGCAACTGCTGATGGATGATCCTGTGCTCTGACCCACACCTTCTGCCCCACCTTGAATGATACGTCAGGATCTGACTGTTCCCCTTTATCATCGGAGTCCCGCCCAGTTTCCTCCGTGGTGAACTGTCGTTGGTTAAGCTCTTCTGAAAGGGAGGGCCTATCAGCTCTGCGCCTGTCATTCAAGGCCTGTCCTATTTCCACAGTTTTAGTGCTTCATTCTTTGGTATTAATATTCTTAGCTATCCAATTTTTGACTAAACCTATGGCTCTTTCGGCTACTCCGTTAGCTTGGGGTGTGTAGGGAGGTGAGTAAACACGCATTACCCCAAAAGTCTGGCACCAGTGATCTACTTGTGCATTGCGAAAGTGTGTCCCATTATCGGTTCTCAATTCTTTTGGAATACCTAATGCACCACAGACTTGTTCCAGCATGCTAACAACACTGTTGCCGTTAGCTTTTCTTGCTGGTTTCACTATCACATACCCTGACATGGAGTCTACCAGCACGATAAGGTATTTCTCTCCCTTCTTGCCTGTGATTCCCATGGGTCCAGCTACGTCCATGCACACTGAACCCCAGGGTATGGTACTTTTGATAGTTTGTCCATCCACTCTGTGCCCCCTGCGACCTGCGTTATATTGACCACATATTTCACAGTCCAGTAGCACGTCGCGGATTTGTTTTAAGGGAATCCAGAGCTCCTGATGCTCCAATTCCTTACGTGTAGGTTACACGCCTACATGACCTAAGCTCTCATGCACGTCCCACACAACCTCAAACACGTACTCCTGTGGGACCCTCCGAACTTGGGGGGTTTGTTCCCACTTCTCGATCCCGACAAAAACGATTTTTCTCTGTTGTACATAACGATCAACTTCCTCATTACCCTGCCAGTGCTTTCCTTCTCTGGTGTGGGATCTCTGGTGCTCGACTTCCAATTGCAGGTTCAGCCTAATTTCAGCTATTTTCTTCCACAAGTCATGATGAGCCACCACTTTCCCTTTAGCACTCTCAAATCCATTTTCTTCCCAAATGGATAAGTCTTCATTCAGAGCCTGTGCACAGTAATGACTGTCAGTCACTACTCGTGCTGTTTTTACTTTTCTGTGAGTTAGTTCTAGCAATCCTTCAAGTACTGCCGTAACTTCTCCAGTTTGCGCACTTCCTGGCACTCTCTCCCTCCTACGGCAGCACTCGTTCCCTTGAAATTTAAGGATAAATCCCCAGTGTGCTACCTGATCGTTCCTTTCTTAGATCCGTCGGTGTAGAGAGTCCAGTCGTGTGTTTTTGGTTTTTCGGGCGTCCCGTTTTTTGCTTTTTTACTCACAGGTTGTACTGGTCCTATCTCCAGATCAGGGTCTAACAAAATGTCCTCCCATCGCCTCCAGCACGAATTTGTGGCTTTGGTACTTTCTATAGTCCCTTTTCTGAGATATTTGTGCACTTGACTTTGTGTTATGACTTTGATGGGTTGGCCTTGAGCTAGATCTTTCAGTGTACCCAAGTATCTAGCTAACACAGCTAGTTCTTTTTATTCCTGGGGAAACTTTTTCTCTACTGAAGTTAGCGAGTAACTCCAGAGAGTAACTAGCCCTCCATGTTCATTTTTAACTGCTACCATTGTGTTGTCATCTTCACAACTTACTTCAGCGACTAGTTTTGTCACTACACTTCTTGGCTCTAATCGCACTGCTTCTTTGATTTTTTCTCTGAGTTCTTCTAGATCTTTCTGATTTTCGGCTGTCCAAATCCATGCTTGTTTGTTTTTCTTTTCATCTTGTCCTTCCTTTTTCTTCAGACAGTTATACAAGGGTTTTGCATATTTTTGGTAGATAGGAACATGATCTCTCACATAGTTGCACAGTCCTAAGATTTTTTGTAGCTCGTTTTCGGATTCAGGGGGCTGAATTTGCTCAAGTTTTTCTCTGTAACCCTTAGAAAGTCCCAGATCGGCCGTTACGTGGAAACCTAAATAGTTTACTTGGAACTGCCTAAACTGACATTTCTTCAGGTTCAGTTTCAGCCCTACTTTTGTAACTCGTTGCATCACTTCTGCCAACCGTTCTAGGTGTTCCTCCTCTGTGTCATCGGCGATGAACACATCATCGATGTAAACTGTGGCACCCAAGTCTTTAAGCACATCCATTACAGCGGACTGAAACATGTTTGGAGAGTTTTTGTATCCCTATGGCAAACGTTGCCAAACATAGCTCCTTCCTTGATGGGTAAAAGCTGTTTTCCCTTGTGATTGTTTAGCCAGTCTGAGAGAGAAGAATCCATTTGCCAGATCAATGCAGGATTTGTACTTTTTCACTTGCAACGTTTTCAGAGTACCTTGAGGGTTTATTAGACTCGCTCGGTTTGCTACCGTTCACCTATTTAGTGCTTTAAAATTAATTACTGACCTCCATCCCCCTCCTGCGGACTCAGGTTTTTTTACCGCTTGGATGGGGCTGTTAGTAATGGGATAAGCTTCTTCTCTGATAATTCCCAAAGCACTTAATTCCCTCACAATTTTATTCATTTCTTCCACTGCCCCCGGGTTCAAAGGGTATTGTCTTACAGGTGGATGTACACCTCCTTCAATTATATGTACAATTGATAGGCCTAAATCTCCACAATCATTTTTAAATCTGGCCACTGAGGCTGACTCAATTATTTGTTTTAACTTCTCTTTCCCAGCCGGTGAGAAGTCACTTTCATTCACTCTTTGTTCTGTTACTTCGGGGATATTTACAGGTTTATACCAGTCTTCGGATTCATGTTTTTCATGAGTGAGCCCTATTTTTACCAATCTGGATTTAGGCATATCCAGTCGTCTGTTTAGAGCTCTACGGTCTTTTTGTGGTTTTCTTAATTCTTTTAAGTCAGTAATTGCTACTAGGTTGTATGGTCCTTTGATCCAAACAATCCCGTGCCATAATGCATAAGGCATTTTTTCTACGGTTCCATTAGCCAATTGAACCGTTAGGTGTCCTATTGTTTTTAGGTTTTTGCGGGTCATAGACACCTCTGCCCCAGAGTCTATCAGATAGGGTTCTCCGTCCACTTGGGTGTGGATTTCGTCCCCATTCCAATAAGCTCCTTCTAGGGTGACCCGCGACCAATCGGCCATTATTTAGCTGGCCCCCCATCCCTTTTCTTTCGGGATTCCTGGAGGGTCTGTCTTTGTTCAGGGGTCATTCTATTATATTCTTCTGTAGGCACATGGTCACTCTTTCTCTGAGGTGCTGCGTTTCCAGGTGAGGCTTGAAACCTTCTCTGCTGTTGGTTTCTGTACAGTTGTTCTTGCTGGGGCCTCTGAGACCGTTCTCCATACTGTACTGTGGTTCTGATTGTGGTCTTTGGGGCCTTTCCCTGTACTGTGGCTCTGATTGCCTTTGGGGCCCTCTATATTGTTGCTGTTGTTGCTGCTGAGGTGCCCTAGGGGTTGCTTTAGGCTGTTTTGAGTTTTGTTTCGTCTCATTTTTCCTCTTTTCCTCCCAGTATTGCTGTTCTAGGTCATAGGCCTTTACTGCTTGATCGATCTGGGGGACTAAGGTGTCATTGGGCATTGAAATGAATTTCACTTCACCTTTCCTTCCCTTTGTTACTATTCTTAAGGCCTTAACATACCTTTTTGGTGGGACATTTTGTTTTAGTTGATACCAGACTGATGTGAGTCGTTGGCCTTGATCCATACGCACTTTCGCCCGTTGGATTTGAGCATCCTCATCATCCATGTCCTCTAGAACCAATCTCTCGAAATGATCCCGAGCCGACTGCTCTTTGCCCACTGGGTTTGCAGTGACATTGCCCAGCCACAGCTTTCTAGCTGCGTCACACTCAGTGGAACTGATTACCATAGGCCATACATCTTTTATGTATTCTTCGGGCTGTTCTTCAGGTCGTTTTTCCCTTACTAGGGCTTTCAGCATTTTGTATTCACGATAACTATCAGCATCTGAGCTGATGGTTCGGCTCTGTTCTGCATTCTTTGGATTTTGGATCGACGGAGGTTCGTGGTATACCTGATTATTTTCTTCCTGACCAGTTTCTTCCTCATCATCCTCTGATATCTCATCTCTCATTTTCTCGTCTGTTTCTTTTGCATATTTGTAAGCGGTCTTTTTCATTCTCCTTAGCATCACATCGTGCGCTATTGTCATGTTAGTTGTTCTAAAATTATCGGTTAGGGGTTGGTGAGCGGCCAATGTGGGAAATGTGGGCATCATCAAAATTTTAGCTCACTCTCCTAAGGTGGCTTTTACTGTTAATCCCACCATCTCATCTAACCTGCCGGCCCACACTGGTGGAATATCACGGTTGCTTTGGCCAGCTTCAGGAACGTAGGTACTACGTCCTTGCTTTGTCTTTATGGGACCCCATCTTATGTCTCTGGCCATTCGTTCTGATGCTTGATGTGGATTTATTAGTACTACTGTTTTCTTTTGTCCTTTTCTATGCCCAAACCTCAATGACTTTGTTGTCAGCTGAGCTTGCTCCATTGAGCTCAGGTTAACACTATCCTCACTCTCAGAGTCCATTAGACCTAAGGTCTCATGTTCTTGGTCTAATTCCTCTTGCGGGTGTTCGTTCTCACTATCTTCACTTTCTATATTCAAGGGCTGTATTAACGCGATTAGTTCGTGTCTAAGCTCTTCTAAGTTTTAGCTGCATTTTTCTTCCCTTTGGCAGCGGGGCTTTTTACTTCTTTCGCTGTGGGTGAGATTTCAGGTGCTTTTGAGCTTTTGTGGGAGTTTCTCTGTGCGTTTCTCATTTTTCCTGCATCCTTTGAGGTTGTTGGTATCCTCCTATCATCTGTCTCAATGTTTGGATTTTTGTTGACAGATTGTTTTCCTTACGGGGATATTGCGGCCAACAACCGTTTCTTTCGGTCTTCTTCCAAGTGGGATGGGGTCACTATAACTATTTCTGTTAACAGGGCAGCGCTTGGCATACTGTTTGCCAAGTAAGTTGCCGTATGAACAGCGACCCGTTCAGCTATTTCCCACTGGAGGTTGTGGGATCGTAACCCTTCTATAGTCATTACTACCCGTCTGAAGTTATTCGCGATCGCTTGGGCTATCCCTCTCTCGATGGCCTCTATCATTTCTTTCATATACCCCACATTACTTTTTGCTTCTTTATAGCTTCCGATTGGGACATGTATTACAGCATAATATAAGAGATTTCCCCCGCTTGTTAGGTGTACTTTTGGCTCTGATACTTGTGTTTGTGCCCTTAACTGTCTTACCTCTGTCTGGTATTCTGGTCCAGCTGCAGAGTTCAGGACCTTTCTGAAAATCTTGTTGTGGATTTTATAGTTGTTTTTTGTAAATACTAGCAGCCCATCGCCATCTAACTCAAAGGGGCTCCCTACCAAACTATATACATTATCCCATTTTGGAGTTTTAGAACCCGAGCCTCTTCAGGCATTGGTCCGAGGGGTTTTGAGAATTGGATTGTTTCTTTTCGTGGTTTGGGAGGATGGTCGCTCCTCGGTTTTGCCCTAAGGGTTAGTTCAAGTTCCCCTTTGAGGAACTCTGAGAAAGTCTGTCCCGTCCTACCTGATCCAGGAGGGAGCCCAAAGCCTGATTCAATATGTTTTGTCTTAGAGCTATGTTTCTTTGGACTCTCTTTAGGGGTTTGTGAGGAGCCTGTCTGGAGATGTTTATTGTCCTGCTGCGGTTTTAACTGTCCCGTCGGGTTTTGCACATTCGCTTTTGATGCGGGTGTTTCTCTCCAGTGTTCGGCTAGTCGATCTGCTAGGGCTCGGGCCATGAGTGCTAGTCCTTCTTTGGCTCCATTCTCTGTGTCCCTGGCATCTGGCTCTTTGTCGTTTCTCTTTGGTCCATTCTTTCTGGCCAGGCCTGTAGCAGAAGACCCCTGATTCCCTTCATCTCCTGACTCACTTGTTCCTGAATCAGAATCATATTTAGGTGTTTCTCTGTAATCTCCTAAGTTTGGGTCGAAGTTCCATGAATTGGGACCCTGGTTTGAAGCTAGTTTTATGGGCGCTACCCCTAGCCCACTACAGTAATGCCTCGCTCTTTTGGTAATATTTTTTTCCGATCTTTTATCATTTGTTTATATCGCCTCAGTCTAGCCAGCTCTTCCGTATACTCTTGATATCTAGAGGCCGCTCTTACTGAGACGTCCCTAGTGGCCCAATCTACATCCATTTCCACGGCCACCATTTTTACTAGGGAATCATACTCTCGTGATGGACTGATTATCTCTACTATTTCTTTAGTTGTTGTTACTTCAATCTGCCGTGCCCACCAAACTAACACATTTTTGGTCTCAGTTTTTGTTTTTACTCCTACCGGGTGTCCCCACACCTCCATTTGATTTTTACGCCCAGTATAGGGGCAACTAAACACGCCCCATGCATCCATTTGTTCGTGCAGGCTTCTCCGTAAGGCTTTTTCATCTGTGCCGGGGTTATTTTGTTTGAACATCTCCTGTACGATTGGATCCCAGGTTTCATAACCTCGGCCATACAGGAGGATTTCAAGGCCTAACTCTTTTTCTTTTCCTTTAGACTTCGTTCCCTTAGTAGCAACAGGTTTCTTGTCTGGCTCAGACTCTTCACTTGACTCTTCTGGGGAGCTTATTTCGGAGTCTGATCCATGCTCCGGGTTACGTGTTACTCCATACCTTATTTGCCGGTATTGTCTCAATTTATTTATTTCTTCTTTATACTCTTTACTCATGGGAGTGGCGGTAACATCTAGGTCTAGTAAATATCCGCCTAAACCGGTTTCTTTGGCAACCCTTTTTATTAAGGGGTCGTAGTCAGCTGATGGACTAAGCACAGTGGCTATAGTCCCACATCTGCATCCTTTAATCTGCGCTAGCCACCATTATAGCCACGCTCTAATATCGCCCTTGTTCGTTATTTTTGCCGGATCTTTTACTACTATTATTTGGTTGAAGTGTGTTTCCCATAAGCAGTAGAATTCTCCGTTTGTTCTTATGTATTGCACCAGGTTTTGTTTTAGGGTCTCTTCTATGACACCTGGGTTATTTTCCCTAACCACGCTCTGAACGTCCTGGTGCCAGGTCTCAAAACCATGGCCGTACGGGAGAATCGTGAACCTCAGCTCATCTGGTGTTCCCTCACCTTGTGGGGGATCTGTTGGTTTTACTCCTTCTTCCCCGAGGTCATCGTCCGTATCCCTAGGAGAGTCTGTCACGGAGTCCTGTTCGTTAGTTTTAGAATTTTGTTTTCTTATTGCTTTGAATGCTTCCATTTTAGCCAATTCCTCCTCATATTGAGGGTCCTTTTTAATTGCTTTTACATCGGAAGCTACATTTGACCATGCTATCCCTGATGTCTTAGCCACTCTCTTTACGAGAGGGTCATATTCGGCTGAGGGACTGTGTAACATTACTATGTTTGGGCCATAAGGTGTCTCAAGCCTACATATCCACCATTTTAGCCATTTTTTAGTCTCGGTTTTGTTTGTTATTCTGCCGGGGTCTTTTATTACCATTATCTTACGGCCCTCTACTATCCCGGGACAACAATAGGTATGTTTCTGTGTCATTATCTTAACAAGGT
>JBBPBX010010768.1:29481-42062 GCA_038048925.1 Garcialebias charrua | reverse complement strand
ACTTTTCAGCTCGCGCCTCTCCCCATCTTAGCTGCCGGGGACCGGAGAGGTTAGCGCGAGGAAACTATGCATTAAACGGCGGCTTCTCCCCTGTTAAGCTTGCAATTGTTACCGGTCCAATAAATTTTAGAATTCAGGAAATTGAACCCTTGGGTGTTGTTCTAAATAACCTTTGTGCTAAAGTTTAACCCTTAAAAACCTCTTAATACAGTATTTGTTGTTATCTTTGTGAACCAAACTTACATTTCCATGGACAAGTGGGTGATGAATAAAAGTCAAGAATTTTACGTTTTGTTTGCTTTAATTAACTAGTTGCAGGGAAGGATCAGCGTTACAGTATAACAGTACAATCAATTATTATGATTATAGGTAAAGAAAAAGTATTAATTCACCAAACAATCTTCAGACTCGATGTCAAGCTGCTCGATCTGCATGGAGTCCTTTGAGAAAGGTTCTTTTCTGGAGTCCAGGCTGGAGAGGGTCGGAGAATCTCCTCATTGATGTCACATAGTTAACACTCACAGTACCCATCTAGTCTTATGGACCAGAATTAGAGCGCTTAATCACAAGTGAACTTCTCATCTGATCTTAGGAATCAGAGTTAGAGCAATCTGTTGCAATCACACGTCTCACCTGACCTTATGGATCAGGGTTTAGAGATTTACTTTAAATCTTATCCAGTGGATGTATCTCCCCAAAGCCCTGAGTATCCTCCGGCAACCTCGAGCAAATATTCACTAAAATAATTAATTCCCTGTTGGCTACTACTCTGTCCGCAATTAGTTTAATTTGATTTAAATCTTGCTGAAAACCAGGTCCAGTGAGACGTCTCGAGGGCATACTTCCTTTCAGGATTTCTGGAAATCCATAAGTAAAACCCTGAGCAATTCCTTCAGTCCCCGAGGACTGAAGCTCGCCTCTGACTCCCTGCTGGTCTGATCTGAAGGAGCAAGTTTGGCTCGTCCTGGCTGTCTGGGTAAAAAACTCTTCAGTCCCTCCTCAGAGCTTGAGAAAAGAAGAAGAGAAGTTTCCTCAGGACACTTGATCCTCGGTCAGCACAAAGTCGATCTGGGCCATGCCTTGGTCTTCAGTGGAGCAGCTCTGCTCTAATTTAACAGCTACTTGGAAACTCCTGGACAACCTCGTCCTGTCTAAACAGGGCGGATATATACAATCTGGCCCCCACCTTCTGGAGGGAAGGAAAGGGAAAGCAGGTTCCTGATTGGCTGTGTCTGCTAGCCTTGTCAATCTCTGGGCAAGGTTGCAGCTCTGTTCTATTTCTACTTGAAGCTACTTGTTGCCTTATTTGGAAATGAATTTGCTCTTTGCTCGAGGCCGGCTGAGTCATGAGGGTAGAAGGATGACACAATTCTGGTCAGATAGTTACACCACTTTTTCCAGTAAGAGGTCACAAGTTATACTTTTCAGCACGTGCATTGCAAGAGATTACTTTTGTCATAAAACTTTCAACACATAGTAACATAAACCATTACAACGTTATTATACAAATGATTAACTCTGATTATAATAAAATCACATATCAAATTATTATATTGGTCAAAATCATATCTCTAATGATTATATTAGTTAAAAACATGTATCACACTTGATTGTATTAGTTAAAAACATGTTACAGAAAAAACAAGTCTTTTTCAGTTGTTTTTCTCTGTTGCTCTCAGCTCAGCTCAAATGTTCTGCGTGAATGTGAGACTGTGGCTGCTTGCTTTTGGGAAGTGACTTTCTTCATGACTTTCACAACTTTTAACGGTAAACTTTAAGACATAGTTAAAACTTCTCTTATTTATCTTAACCTTATAACTACAGTGTCCAATATTTAGATCTTGTAGGCTTTTCTAAGGTTTTAAACAATCATTCTTTTCTGCTCCTTTGCAGTTCTCACTCTGCACTTCCTCTGCATGTTTTGTGTGAACGTGCATCTGGGTGTGTTGATATGTGTGTGTGTGTGTGAGCCTGAGTGTTGCGTCTACAGGGCCTTGTCTGTGCTCGCATTCTTAACAGGTGAGATAACTGAGGTTGCATACTAGACAAGTCCGGGCAAGTCCAGACTTGTTTCTTCCTTGACAACTGTCTTTAATATAAGAAAGTTAATTCTCAATAGTCCAGGTATCAAATCCGCTCATTCTCAATCAGTTCATCTGGACAGTTTCTTTTTAGCAGAAACGTTTCACCCTCACTCCAGAGGGCTTCCTCAGTCAGAGTAGTCCAAAGCACACTGAAGTTAACCCACCAAGTAAGCAACTTATGTGCTTATGTGCTAATATATTTTTGCATTACATTTCATAAGTTTTCTTGTACTGATTAGTTTTTGTTGGTTTTGAATCCATAATAAACTCACTCTCCTCGACAATATGTTTTTAGTCTGTAGAAGGAAATTGGACTACCCGGAAAAAAAACACACAAGCATGGAGAGAACATGCAAACTCCACCCAGAAAGGTCCCGAACTGGGATTTGAACAGGCAACCTTCTCGGTGAGAGGCAACAGCTCTATCAAATGTGCCACCCTTGATATAACTAAATAAAACCTAAAGTGATATTTAGTTTATTGCCGGGTTCCATTATATTAAAAAATTGCTTCAAGTAAAAGAAGGTTTACTTATGCCTCTTATCAACAGGTCTGGTTCCTGTAAGGTCCCATTGTGGCTAGTTTGGGCCAGTTCCTATGGGACCGGTTTATTTCTGTACCCACTGCACGCTTAGGACCCCTTTAGTGGGCGTGAAGTTCTCCTGCAGTGGGCGGGTAATTCTCCTGCAGTGGGTGGATCATTAATATCAACGCTTCTAACCAGCTGGTGGCGCTAGTGATACATTAAGCTCTTTATTAACCACTAACACACACATTAGAAGAAGAGCTGGAAAAGAACACACAACCAAAGTGGATGAGCTTGTTTCTTTTTTGAACATTCTGCTTTGTCTGTGGCTTTTTCAGCCACAGACAAATGTTCATATACAGTATATATATATATATATATATATGTGTGTGTATATATACACATATATGTATATATATTGTATATACATACATGTGTACACATACAAACATATGCGTGAGTATATATATATATACACACACACGTGTTTATATATATACATATATATGTGTGTATATATACACATATATGTACACATACATACATAATATATACTGTACATACATATATATTTATATATACAGTACATACATATACACATATATACATATATATATATATATATATATATATATATATATTTATATATAACACACATTGATGATGGTGGAGTACACTACTTTGGACAAAACTGAAAGTGGCATGCATCCTAAAAAATCTGCGCCGCTCCATTGTCCCAGTTGATCAACAAGTGTGTTCCAAACTAAAACATTTGTAATATAAACTTAACAATATGTAATCAATCAATTCCAATCAAAATATCAAAGCAACTTTATTTAAATACTGTAAATGTTACATGTCAATAAAATTGTAACAGTTTTAAAAAATGAAAGATTGGTGTTATTTGTAGAAACAGAAAAACATATTACTAAATCTGCAGTTATGTATGAAATATGAACTTAAAATATCATCACTGGAATCTTAACCTGTTGTTCCAAAACATGTAACAATAATTAAAAGTAAAATTTGGCCAATAGCTCAGGTAAAAATGCTGACCTGTAGAACATTTCTACATTTTTCACTGCTTCTGTAAAGAACTCACCATCAGACACAATCCTCTGTGAATAAAGTCATCTGACCCAGAACTAAAGTTCTTTAGTTTGTAGCAGGTCGCTTTTGTAAAAGAGTCCACGAGGCTCAATGAGATTTACCTGACTAAATAAAGGTTGAATGAAAAACACCATGAAGTCACAGTACCCCTGCTCCGTCACAAACTGAGCTTGTATGACATCTGCTGAGTTCATAGGACCTGTTTGTGTTGTCAATGCAGGACTGTTTTTTTTTTTACTGAGGCACCGAGGACATCTTTGGCACAATGTGGACAAGGTGCAGGAGAGCAGAGCATCAGGAGAAGCTCTGAGGTCTGTTCGGCTGCAGTTGATGTGTAGTCTGGAGTCACAAGATCAGATCCTGATGCAGCAGTTCAGCGATGGCTTCATATGTCTGTCTGGCTGTTTTCACTGCCCCATCTGGCAAACAACACAAAATTATTGTTATAATCTCCTCTAAACATCATTGTCCTTTGCTTTTATCTGTAATTTTCAAAGTTTGGAGTGTTTCTGTCATGGCATACTTGCTTTACAGTGCAGTGACTTGTCCCATCCTTCTCCAAGGACACCCACGGCTAGAGGATCTTTACACAGGAACTGACTGATTAACCTGAAATAAATCACATTACACATTAATACAGGCCTATAGGCCTAAGTGACAAATTTATGGATTTTTCCCCATATTTATAAACCATTTTTGGACTGAGATATGACCGTTTCCATTTATTCTGACTGAACCAAATCAAACCAAAAACAAAAACAGAAGTAACATGTATGGCATGAAGTTGGCGGTTGTATCACGTAATATGAAAACGTGGCTATAATGATAAATTCAAAAAAGTTCAAGACAAAAACAACTGGACTTTATTTATTATACTATGCTTTAGACTATTTTTTTCCTTCCTTGCACTTTTTAGAATTTACCATGTCCTGGATGACTGAGAATCTTCACTCGCTACTATCGACTCAAACGGCCTGCCATATTCCACATTCTGCTCTGCTTTGAACCTTGAAAACAGCTTCCAACTCGGCGAATTTGACCATAACATATGTACTTGTACATATTTTACCTATAGCTCCCATGGGAGACTGTAAAATGACAGTTTGAAGGAGCATTATCACGTCCATTGGTATGTATATGAGGCCATTTACATCACAGACTACAGAATCAGTTGCTATGGCAGATGAAGTTGCTAGGGGAGACTGCAAGTCCTGTCACCTGTCACCTATTCCACGGTCAAGGCGGGATTGCATTGGTCACTTTTATCTGAAGGGGGATTGTACAGGTGATCCCCAACTTACGAACAAGTTCCATTTCTACGCCGGTTCGTATAGCTGAAACGCCGTAAGTTGAAGCCGCCGCAAGTCAAGAACTACCTGTGTTGGCCACTTTTATCTGAAGGTGGCGGGATTGTACAGGTGGTCCCCGACTTGCGAGATTGAATTAGCATTATCACGTCCATTGGTATGTATATCAGAGAGTCAGAGTCAGAGTCAGAGAGTCTTTATTGTCATTTGCACCGCATGTGGTACATGTGATGAAAACGAGATTATGTACACGGGGTCCCAGTTACATCCAACAACAAATGCAAGAGAAAAACAGTAATAACATCTAGAATAAACTAAGAAAAACATCAACTAGTAATACACTAAGCCTAATATAGTGGAAATAAACAGCAGCACGAACATGAGTTTGTATGAGCAGATGGTCACAGATGAACACAGATGAACACAGCAACAAGAAAACAGATCAGCATCAGCACAATGTGATATTTTGCAGTGTTTATTTTTTATTTTATTTATTCATGAGTCTAACAGCCTCAGGGTAGAAGCTGTTCCTCAGTCTAGTGGTTCTACATTTGATGCTCCTCAACCTCCGTCCTGAGGGGAGTGGGGCAAAGAGTGAGTGTGCTGGGTGAGTGAGGTCTTTCATGATGCAGGTGGCTCTTTTTCTGCATCTGGAGGTGTAAATGTCTGTGATGGTGGGGAGACTGACTCCAACAGACTTCTGTGCAGCCTTCACCACTCTCTGCACAGCTTTCCTCTCTGCAACTGTGCAGCCTCAATGCCACACATTGATGCTGGAGCACAGGATGCTCTCCACTGCACACCTGTAGAAGGAGGTGAGAACTAGGCTGCTCAGACCAGCTCGTCTCAGCCGTCTGAGGAAGTAGAGTCTCTGATGACCTTTCTTGATCAGGCTGGTGGTGTTGTTGCTCCAACTGAGGTTATCATTCAAGTGTACACCCAAGTATTTGTAGCTGGAGACCACCTCCACCGCAGATCCACCTATGTTCAGTGGGGCATGGGTGTGTTTGTTCCTTCTGAAGTCCACAATCATCTCCTTTGTCTTCTTCACATTCATGTGAAGATTATTCTCTTTGCACCAGCTCTCCAGATGTTCCACCTCCTGTCTGTAGCTGGACTTATCATTGTTTGTGATGCATCTTACCACCGCTGTATCATCTGCAAAATTAACAATATGACAGCCTGGATGTGTGGCTGTGCAATCATATGTGAGCAGAGTGAACAGAAGAGGGCTCAGCACATACCCTTGGGATATATATATATATATATATATATATATATATATATATATATATATATATATATATATATATATATATATATATATATATATATATATATATATATATATATATATATATATATATATATATGCTCCTTTCAGCAAATTTTTGAAAGTACAGAGCTATATCTCAAGTCTCTCTCTGGTGTAAGAAAGCAACTCTCACCTGAAGAAGCAATGCTTTTGGAATGTGGAGGGTATTTGTGGGGGGAGTATGGTTCTCAGTGTGGGGGAGTGATCCTTTGTTTTGCCCTACTGGAGGTGATATGCTGGAGAAGAAAGGAAGGAATGTTTACTATTCAAACCCACAAACAAAGACCTCCAGCCCCAGGGGCCCAAACACCTAATGGAAGGTGAATACTTTAAAATTGTCATTTGACAAACTCACAGTAGTTATAATAGTAGTCTGAATTTCCTGGGTTTTCCAGTGTTAAAGTGCATTTATTAAGCAAATGATAGACTCAGACACACCTCCTCTGCTACAATATCGAGCTAACAAATATTGTTTATGTGATTTTCTTGTTATATTTCAGAGAAACGAGCCGTTCCGCCATCTTTTTTTTCTTCCTAAAAGCCTCTCGGCTGTTGCCTGAAGTCAGTCTCTGAAACGGTCTTTCCGCAGTCCAAAAAAGCTAAGAAACAGTTGCATGACTCACTGGAAATATGCTTAAAGTTAGAAAACACTCACCTGCGCAGACACCTCTTGAAAAATCTTTTCATTGCACGTCACTCCATCCAGCTCCCTCTGAATATTTTCATCGGCCAGCAAATACAGAAAAGCCTGAACCTCCGCGTTTGACCACGGTTGTGACATAATTATTAGCCTGTGTTAATTCTCAAAAATGTGCTCCTCCAACTTGTTGTTCTAGAGTTTGGCGGGATGGCAGTTTGCATTTCCTGGAAGACTGAATCTTCTTCTTCTTCTTGGCGGATTGCAAACAACGTTCAGGTGCATACCGCCACCTACTGGAGAAGACTGAATCTCCGCCCTCCGACCTAGGACTACGCCCCCTGACCAATCAGTGACCACACTGTGCTGATGTCATAACTGGACCCTAGAGAACCGGACCTTTGTACCTCAGTGAGGCAGGCACCAAAATAGGACCGGTTTCACGTGAACAGGACCCTGTGGGTACACCCCATAACTAGTTGTTAACTAGTTACAAACGAGCCCGAACGAGCGCGAACAGGACCTGTTGATAAGAGGCATTAAAGACCGTGTAAAGTAAATTTCAATATTTTCTTCAATAAACATTATAAATGTCATAATTTTAATGTTGTAAATGAGTAAAAAGTCTCAAAATTGTAGATAAATTAATTTTGGAGTTATAGATCAACTTGAGTATAAAGATATGCAGTGATGGGAATAACGGAGTTACAAATAAACGGCGTTACAAACGGAGTTATTTTTTTCATTAACGGGTAATCTAAGTAGTTACTAAGTCTATCGTTACAACGCCGTTACCGTTACTTCCACTAAATGGGGGTGCGGTACTTTCTCTTCCGCGCGCTGGCTGTTTGTTTACTTTTTTCCTTGGTGAGGCAGAGGAGGGAGCAGAGGGGAGGAGGGGAGGGAGGGTAGGAGGTAGCAGAGCAGAGGGGAGGGAGGGGCGAAACAATAAGGATGATGCTGATTGGCTAAGTTAGAGTGTCAGTTAGAGGTCAGCCAATCAGAGGGTGAGGTCAGCTCACACACGCTGCTGCAGCTTCAAATCTGCAGAGTCCGGCAGCAATGGCGAGTCTGGAGGGAAAGTTGGCGTTTTCAAATTGGAAATACAGAAACTACTTTACTCTCCTTGAGGTAAAAGGCAAGAACGTGCATGTGAAGTGTACATTATGCCCCGGAGCGAAGTGTACGTCCGTCGTAATCTGATCTGATGAAGCATCTCTCACAACTGCAGGTAATTCAGATTTTCAGTACTGTTTTAAAAGTACTTCATATTGTTAAAACGGTTCTTTTGTTTTTAAGAAAATACTTGAAGAACCAGTTGTGTGAGGGTTTGATTTTATTTTACACTACAGAGTTAAAGCACTTGTTTTAACTGTTTACTTTTATTTATAAGAAAACACTTGAACAGTACAGTGTGTACATAGAGCTTAAAACACAATTGTTATATTATTTTGTTAAACTGTATTTTGTAATGAAGAAAACACTTGAAGTATAGTATGTCAACCAGTCATGTTCTGTTGAGGTGCAGTAAGTATTAAAAGTTTGGTGTTAAGTACCGGTCTTTGCAATTCTACTTTAAATTTGTAGTTATATCTAAACTTAAACCAACCGAACAAACAATAGTTACTTTCCCTGGTAACTAATTACTTTAATAGGGGAGTAATTCAGTTACTAACTCAGTTACTATTTGGAAGAAGTAACTAGTAACTATAATTAATTACTTTTTTTAAGTAATGTTCCCAACACTGAAGATATGTCTGTTTCAGGATTTTTTAGGCGTGTTTAAAATGTGACTGCGTTTCATCACGCGATCTTCTTAAGTAAAGCCCCACCCCCTGCAGCTCCAGCCGTATAAATTAGATCTTCGCCTCGGTGGAGCCGTTCACTTGCGAATCGCAGATAGCATCAGATAGCAATAGCATAGATATTTTGTTCATTGTTAGCTAGCTAATCAATTATGCCTCGTTCGTGCATCTGTGCCCTACAAGTTCACAAGCTTCTTTTTTGATAAGAAAATGCGACAGGTCCATTGCATACTTATTTAATAATAATAATAATAATAATGAATTCAATTTATAATGCACTTTTCATTAATAAAAATCTCAAAGTGCTACAATGTGTAACAAGGTAAAGGTAAAAAATAAAACAAGTGATAAAATCAAATAAAATCTATAATAATATCGACTAAGATCAAAGATAAAATCATGTAGATTTAGGCTTGCTTAAAAAATAAATAAAATAAAACAAGTGATAAAATCAAGTAAAATCAATAAAGATAACAGCTAAGATCAAAGATAAAATCATGTGAAAGCAGAATAGGCTTGCTTAAAAAGAAAAGTCTTAATGCCGATTTTAAAGTCAACCATGACTGTGGAGCTCTCAGGTCGTCAGGGAGGGAGTTCCACAGGCGGGGGGCAGCCACACAGAATGCTTGGTCTCCCATAGTCCTCAATTTGGTGGTTACGTGATTACTATATATTTTAATCACCAACACAGACCCCGCATGCGATGTGACCGGGTCGGGCCGTGTGCAGCGAGTCCGCTCATCTTCTAAAATAGCGCTTATTATTAAACACATAACAGCGGAGTTATGAATTATAGTTGTGTCCTCAACTTTAAAAACAAAACCAGAGTTGTTTGTGCACTAAAAACAGCGTAACTCTTGGAAAAAGGAGCTGCTGTTACAGCCAGAACTCAGATAAAAACAGAGCAGGTTTACTGGATCTCTGCTGCACCTGTCTGCCTCTCCACACACAGCTCTGATGCAGGCTGTGAAGAACGATGCCGACCGTCACAGTGGTCACTGTCTGACTCAGAGTCTGAGTCTGGCTCTGGAGGTTCAAATGAGTAGGGCTGGAGAACTCCAATTAGGCTGCCAGCCTTCGCGAACATCTTCAGGGTGCAGGACACGGGCGCAGTACTGCGCTGAAACCACGCCCACGCGCTGACACGCCCCCAGCGTTTCAGACCAGGGCACAATTATGTTTTTTCATTATTTTTGAGACTTAATTTTATAAGGAAAACAATGTTTTTAATCAGTCAGATTTATATGGGTGATTAATAACACATACGTATTTATGCCGTGTGACAAACTCAAAACACACATTTAATTTTACTTTACACAGTCTTTAAAATTCTGTTTATAATTTTTAAAGTATATATTTTGTAAAAGTTCCAATGCATTTCCTTCTGTGACTGCATCATTATGTCAGTCCTACACTTTTTGTTTAAGATGAGAACTGCTGTCAATATCATGTATCTAAAGTATTAACATTAAAAACTAGACACGGGGTGTAATGTGGAAGTTTAAGTCCAATTGGCAGGAGCACCCCCTGCAGGCTTGCTGCACTGAAAGCTTCCACATGTGTCAAAGTCAAGGCCCAGGGGCCAAATGTGGCCCTCGTTGCCATCTTATCTGGCCCCCAAGACGACATGTGATATGTAAAAGACTTTTATCACTTGAATTTTTTCAGTAATCTTTGATTGTGATGTCGAAAGCGCAACAGAAAACGTCAACTGAGACCAATCAAACACTTGTTGAGGAACCTGCGACCAAGAAAATTGACCCTTAGTTTGAAAAAGGTTTTCATTTGGGCACATTTTTGTAAGTGAGTTTGACACCAAACGTGACAGAAAAAAATGTAAAATGTAACTTTCCATTGACTTCTGTTGATTCACTTAGTTTATACCTTGCTGTTGTATTTTCAAATGTAATCTTTTTCTAATGTATTTAGTTGTTAACCCTGATTGTTTGTTGGTACGTACGTACGTAGGATCCAACCTCTGAAACCACAAACTCTGACTGCAAAAATACAACATGGGGACTATAAACTACATCCTGCTGACAAAGTTTGAACAATGGAAGGATACAGAGATGCTTTGACCATTTTTTGAATGTTTACGTTTCAAGCACCAGTGATTAATGAGAGAGTTTCAGCCATCAGCACTCTGATGTACGTTCATGGCTGCCAGTTTGCTCCAGACTTGTCCAACAATGATCCGAAGGACAGCTATCAAATTCTAGTACACAGTCATAGTCCCCTAACGTAAATCTTTCAGACTTCTGTAAGTCCCTGTTGTCTGTTAAGCTGCTCTTTTCTGGTTGAACGGTCAACATATTTTAAATGAAACATGCTAGTTGGCACACCCATCGTTTTCTATAACTTGTTCAAGCTGATAACATCAATAAACTGTTACTTTCATGTACTGCCATTGTAAAGTAAAATATGTCCTCTGTGGTTTTGGCTTTGCCAACAGTTACAGCCACACTTTGTTAAAGTTAATTCCTCTGCTGTTTAAACTGATGTAATCGGTACTGTTAGAACCATGTTTGTAGCAATATTATTTTAAATTTAGTGTAAAAATGTAGGAAAGGAAAAGTTTTGTTTATATACCCTGATGCATGCTCAATAATCCAGGTAGAAAAATCCCCCTTTTTTTTTTGAATGTCCATAGGACCAGACTTAGCTTTTTTGGATTATGTTTATATAAATTGATTATTTTTTATTAGCTGACAATATGGTATTGACCTCTGGCAACGTGTTTATTGGCATGGAGGATGTAAAGTGTAGTCTAACTATGACTGGAATTCACAAAAAAGACAGTTCAGATGTGAAAATGAAAATACACTGGGTAATAATTTGTGAGAACTTTTGTTTTATTTTTAATTGGACAATACAGTAGCTCATGTCAAAATGAAAACAAATATTTTAAAGTGAAGGGGCGATATATACCAGATTTGTCTGTCTTTGTTGTTTATTGAAAAGCAGTATTAATACTGAGTACAGCCACTCATAGAGCTGAGTGCCATCAAGAGAAAATGGCAGACTTTGGCTCAGTGGCAGTGTCCATCAGCTCAAACATCTTTTACTGTTTACAGAGGTGCTGTTCCTACAACGATCCACTTTTAAAGCTGCTCTGTCAGTTTAAAATATCAAAGTTAAATGGATTTAGAGTTGGCAGTACTCCTCATGGGAATGACTGAAAGGCCAGCTGAGTTAATTCCTGAATGAGATATTTTTTGATTGGTACAGGTTTAAATTGAAATTGTAGCTACAATTTTAAAGCAAACTGATTTAAGTATTTAATTGAAACTCTATTTCCCCTCACTATGTCCATGTTACCTAAGTAAATCCAGCAAAAGACATACAGATAAATAGGAAGAAGATAATTACCCCGCTTTTTGAATTTACAAAACGTCAGCATGCTGCAACTGCACTGCAACTGCAACTGCAGCTGCAGCATGGCCTTTGGTGTGAAAGTCACAAAAATGAGCACACACAGAGTGTGACAGAGTAAGTTATTCAACAGCTGTTTACAACAGAACAAATTTTTTTGGGTTAGTTTTACTAAACAATATAAAACTCTTCCAATGTAAATAAATAAGCAGATTTTTTTCTAGAAGGAACAAACTAATATACACTCAATTTTGAAAATAATAAAAAATACTGCAATTTTACAATGCAAGTTCATAGAGTTTGAAATATTTCCCTTCAAAAATAATATTTTTATGGTCTTTTTTTAACAATCTGTAACAAATGCTATGCATAGTTTATATTGTCTTTTGTAAAAAAAGAAAAAGAAAAAGAATACTGTATGTATA
>JBBPBX010010768.1:18947-29012 GCA_038048925.1 Garcialebias charrua | reverse complement strand
TCATCGGACGGCTCCGTCGCGGCCGCGGGTGCACGTCCCATGGGACCGACGCGTCGCCCGCACGACTTGGCTCCCGTCCTCCTTCTCCCACTGGGACGGTCTCCCCGGTGGACCGTGAGGAGGCCATTGTCGCGTTAGCGAGATGCTAAGCTAGCCACAGCATGCAAGACGGTGTCACTAAAATAATGAAAAAAAACAGCTCTAACACACAGACAGTTGTACTCTAACATTGTTTCACAAAATGATTTATGTAGAATATTTTGTTTACCGGCCAAAAGCACGATCTTCTGAGCAGATCCAAGCAGAGATGGGGCGGTGTGAGTTTCTCCGATGAAATAAATCCTTCACGGTTTACTTTTTTTTTGATTAAGTGAAACCTGCGCGTTGCCCAAACGTCTACCCGACTGGAACACCCACTGACACAACACGAAGTAACCATTGCAATTAATTAGAAATTAACAAAAAAAACAACGTGAAAAATGGACATCTATTAGAACGCGCTCCAACTGCAGCTTAGCCTACCTGTGGGAGGGTCAAAAAGGACAACCCACAGATGTGACGTCACATGGGAACTATGTATTAGAGAAGCCTTACACACTTATGCATGCTCTCAACCACACACAAATAGATGCAGGGATGCATATGCAGGTATCGTATGTAGATATGTAGATGTGTATGTGAATGCATATGCATGTGTTTGTATGTCTGTATATATGGGTAGGTATAGGTATATATATTTCTAGAAATTTACTGCAAAGCCATGAATATAAAGTTCTTTATACATATGTATTTTGTTGTTGTGTTTTGTCATGTTCTTTGCATGTGTACAGACAGCGGTCGGGTGTTTTGCCTTGTGCCTTGTGCTCTCTTTGTGTGTATTTCTTATATTTTGTAGTCTTACTTTCCGTCTTTCTACCCTATTATAAATAAATTAAAACTCCACTATATTATTACTAGAATAAATATTTTATAATAATGATGTGGAGAGGATGGCTGTAAGGGGAGAAGGGAGGTCAAAAAATGGCTTCCTCTTTGCACTGTAGAGCTTCAGCTGGCAACGGCAGATGGCACGGTGGATTGTGTTCACCGACGATGCTTTCTGAAAGTAAGATACTGACTACGGTACTTATAATAACTATACATGCTGTACTCTGCTTCAACACAACTAAAGTTTTCTTTAAAACATAGAGTTAAATCTTAGCACCACATATGAAGCTGGTTTCTATTTCTTTTGTTAACGCAACACAAAACCGGAGTAATTTAATATGAAATGTCACAAATTCACTCCTATTTCATTCACACTTTACTCTTGGAGCAGAGACCTTCTCAAGCGAATGATCACATGTCTGAATGTATGTTTATAAACAACTCAATATTATTGTGATGTCTGAACTGAATCCGATAGATTCCTCTGCTGTCAGTTGTGCTTCCGCTGCAATCCGATCCGAAATTACGTTCAGCAGCAACTGGAGACGAGCATGGCTCATTCAGCTGCACCGTAGCACTCCTGCCCCTCTCTAACTTCATCATAGGGGCTCATGGGGGCTCGAGAGGGGCCATGGGAGTCTGAAATCACCCCGGTCCATTATTCAGAGTGAGACTAACCTAGAGTTAAGAGTGTCTTAGCTGTCTCCATCAGAGTTGCATGTTTCCCTACTGAAGTGTTCCCTTTGAGGCTTTTGGCTATAATGGACTCTGCTAAACTCATTCTCTACATATTACCTTCAGAATATATGTTCTGTGTGCCCCGGTTGGATGGACTGTCCACCTGCAATGTCAGCTGCATAATCATATTCACAAAATAATTTTGGGTTTACTTCCTGCTTATCTCCTGTTCTGTAGGAGAGGTTTTTAGGCACTGATGATTGTGCCTTATTATTATTATTATTATCGATAATTGTGCCACTTGGGCTGGCTGCATGTTGGAGTAGCTCTGTTACATTCATTTTGAGTGACTGCTTTTCAAAACTTTAATTCCTCTTTTTTCTGTAAGTAAATCGCTTTTTTAAATTTTATTCCTCTGGTATCAGATGCTGTGCAGCTGGAAGGATTTTTACTGAATCTTTTTACAAAGTACTTTTGGGCATTTGTCATGATTTGTAACCATGGCAACAAGGTTACTTTTTTTTTTTACAACCAGGAGCAGCTGATTAACATCTCAAAGCTCAAATACTTCAACTACAGCGCTGAATCCCAAACGAGATGAAAAGGAGGCGCCGTGGATGAATTCCCGTCAACTTGGAAGCGGTGCTCAAGTACCTGACTGCAGAGATCTTGGAGCTGATGGGAAATTCGGCTTTTGACAACGGGAGGACCAGGATCATCCCCCGGCACCTTCAGCTGTCCGTCAGTGGCGACGAGGAGCTCGGCAGACAGCTGGGAGGAGAGACCATCGCTCAGGGAGGAATTCTGCCTGGCATTCAGGCAGTCCTCCTGCAGAAGGACCAAGAAGCCTGCCGGATCAGACAGCACGCTGGATCCAGGTGATCTGTGGCCAGATTCTTAGGATTTGTTGCAGGAGATGCTTCCTGCCCATGCACAGCTATCAGCATCTAACAACTCTTGAATGAAACCAGGATGATGAGCTATGACAACACTTAATTTCCCGTTGGGATTAATAAAGTATTTTTGAATGGACTTGAATTGGATTTAAAAATATATATATTGTTATGAAAGTTCTGAACTATTCTGTGTATTTTATCCATCTTTTCTTTTTCTTTTTATTATTATTATTATTATTTTTTTTGTGCCATGATAACTGCAGAGTTTGTTTTGAAGCGTTTCCATGCTGATGTCATTCTTGGCCGGGTCTCTCTTGGAAAACAGATTTTTAAACTCAACAAGAGCTATCTGGTTAATTAAAGTTAAGTATAAAAAACACATGCCGGTACCAGGGGCGGACGCCACTAGAGGGCGCTAGGGGCGTCGCCCCTCCTGGAACCTGCAGCTCTTCACCATTTGAAGATTTATTTTTATTTTTTATAAAAAATGAAATAATAAAATAAAAATATTTCGAAATGTATGCATATATGTTTTTAGTTGTGTAGGATCAATATTTTATGAGTAATGATGAGTTGTTTGTTTCAAAAAACGTTTTCTGATTGTGACGTACTTCCGGTTCTCCCTGGGCGCCGCCTGCGGCTTTTCCATTGACTCTAATTATAACTAGCGCAAGCGCATGCACAGTTATGTCCCATCTTTCCAAAACTATTGGACTCTTCAGGGCGCAGTTTTCGCCGCTCTGATGCCTGGACTCATCTCGTGATCGCTGCGGATCGCCAGCGTGTTTCCGGTTCGAGCCGAGGAGGGAGGAGCCCGGAGGACCCTCTCTGTTTACACTCAGAGCTGATCACACGCAACTAGCGATGTTGAAACAGCAGTAATGGTGCCTTCTACACTGGTAAGCAAGTAATAATGAGTGAGTTTAATAAATCGCTAAGTGCACATGAGCAAACTAAGTGAGCTGATCTCATCTGTAGTGCGTGACGTGGTGTGTGTGTGTGTGTGTGTGTGTGTGTGTGTGTGTGTGTGTGTGTGTGTGTGTTTGCGGTCAGTCACATACAGTAGCTAGCTACTAGCTGTGCTTATGAACGTTGTGGTGTACTGTACAACATTATAAAAGTTGCTAGTTATAAACCCGAATGTCTGAAGACGACTCCTGTCTGTCCATCTTCAGCTCATGAACTGTTTTACTCCTCAGAGTGTCTGTGTTAACTTTTGTCTCGTTTCGTTTTGCAGCAGTTGCAATTTTTCTGATGAATAAATCTGAATGAATAAATAAACTTTAGTTTTAGTTTAGTTTAGTTAAACTTTAGTTTCATTATAAGTTGTGCTGTTGTTTCAAAGACACTCTAAACTTAAAGAAACCAAGTAGCAGAAAGATTTAAGCATTAAATAGTTTGAAATTTTCATGTTATGAAAGAGTGATTATATAATTATTTTAATTTAATTTTAACATTATAAAGATCACTGTGGATGAACAGATGACAGGGCATGAGTAATGCCACAAACGGTATAAAAGTTGCTAGTTATAAACCTGAACGTCTGACTCTTGTCAGCTCATGAACTTGTTACTCCACAGAGAGTCTGTTGTTAACTGTTCTCTTTTTGTTCAAGCACTCAGCAGTTTGTAATGGTGTCATTGTCATAATTCATAATGAATAAATCTGAGTGAATAATGAATAAACATGGCTCTGTTCCACCCCTCAACTTTCAGTTAAGTTGTACTGTTGTTTCAAAGCTATAGTTAAAGTAGCCAAGCAGCAGAAGGATTTATTCATTGTGAAAGAAAGTCAAAGTCAAGTCAAAGTCAACTTTATTGTCAAAACTGCAATATGTACAGGACATACACAGGATTGAAATTGCATTTCTCTCTGTCCCTCGGTGCAACAGTAAACATTTAAACACTAAAACATTTAATAAACATAAGCATAAAATGAAATAATAAAAGTGTAATACTGTCCTGAGTTTTTGCATAGTAGTTTTTGCATAGTAGTAGTATGAAAGTATGAAAAGTTACACCAACACTAAAACACTAAACATTTAATAAACATAAGCATAAAATGAAATAATAAAAGTGTAATACTGTCCTGAGTTTTTTGCATAGTAGTATAAAAGTGTAAAAAGTATATCTATAAAATAAAATGAAAGTTCTGGCATTGACATTTGTAATAGAGTGACAAAGCAGCATATGAAGTTTATGTACACAGTATATGTATGAGGTAGTTGATATTGGTATTGGTATTACAAAGAACCGAAGGACAGACAGAAAACAGTTACAAAAATACTGTAAGTCTCTTTATTTTCTTTCCAGGAAAAAGGGAGTTGAGCAGCTGTGGGTGGACAGGAGAGGATATTAGATAAGTTAAGCAGGTCTTGATCTTGAGGGATGATTGATGGTTTATAAGGACTCTTACTTTGGTTCTGCTGCTTGTTGCAGGAGCAGGAGACACTGGGCAGTTCTGGTTGAGGACATCTTGAAGAAGAGGACATTCAGAGAAGCTACCAGTAAATGCATGATGTAGGTTTTTACGTTTTTCATCATAGTAGTTCTGTATTGTGACAAAGTGAGGAGAACTAGTTACATCTTTACAAGTGCAATGTGAATTTGAATTGTTGCTATTAAATGTACACATATACTCATAAAATAAATAGTTGTTATATGTTAAATAATTAGAAAGCTGACTAATAGCCATTGCTATTCTCTTGACTACCAGGAAAAATAAATATTGTCCATGCCCCAATATTTTATTATTTATATGGAAGAGAAAGGTGCCAAAACCCACCTTTTCATATTTAGCATAATTGAAAAAGCCCTAAATCAGAGAGTCAGAGAATCTTTATTGTCATTTGCACCAATTGTCATTTGCACCACATGTGGTACATGTGATGAAACAAGATTATGTACACAGGGTCCCAGTTACATCCAACAACAAAAAGTAAAAGAAAAACAGTAATAACATCCAAGATATGAACTAAGAAAAACATCAACTAAAAATACACTAAGCACTAATATCATAGAAAACATTACTCCAAACAGCAGTACGAACATGAGTCTGTATGAGCAGATGAACACGGATGAACACAGCAGCATGAAACAGATTTTTTTGTCAGCAGCAACATGTGATATTTCACATTGATTCTTCTGGTTAGAGATTCATGAGTCTAACAGCCTCAGGGTAGAAGCTGTTCCTCAGTCTCTGTAGAGAGCAAAAGGAGTTAATTCAGTAATATGCTGTGGGTGGGAGATATTCAGGTTTACAAATTTATTATTAATAAAAATTACAAAACTACTACAGGCATTAATCTGCTCACAGACTCATGTTCGTGCTGACTCATGACCACTAGATTGCGCCCCCCCATTAAAAAAAAACACACACTGACCGGTACTATGCTCAGTCTGGATAATGTCCGTGTTCTTCCCTTTATTTTTGGAACTATTAACACACTCTTTTGCAGCTCAGTGTTTCTTTCTGTTCTTTGTGGACACACAAGATCTCCTTGAACAATTCAAAAGTGGACCTCTGGTTCATAATTTCATCCATCCGTTGTCTTTGCCTGCTTACTCATTTTCAGGTCATGAGGGTCACTGGTGTCCATGTCCAGCAGTTACTGTGTGAGAGGTGGGGGACACCCTGGACAGGTCTCCAGTCCAACACAGGGACATGTAGAGACAAACAACCATTCACTCTCTCACTCACACCTAGGAACAATTTAGAGTTACCAGTTAACCTAACATACATGTTTTTCATCTGTGGGAGGAAACCCGAGTGTCTGGAGAAAACCCACATGTGCACAAGGAAAACATGCAGATTCTAACCAGAAAGGCCTGGATTTGATCCGGCGACCTTCTCGCTGAGAGGCGGCAGCTCTACCAACTGCGCCAGTTCAGAATTTGCTCTGAATATTTTCCACAGCTCCTCCTCCCATGAGGGTCGGATTATAGTCCACATTAAGGGAAACACCTCATTCATTGCACACGTACTCCTGCATCACTGTGGGCTGTCTGGCTGGGATGACCCATTGACTGTGGAGCAGTTTTCCCTCTCCTGTTTGATGCTCGCACATGTGCGTCTGGTTTCAATGACCACGACTCACCCACAGTCCGGATATAAATGGATAGACTGAACACCCCACTGGAAATTTTTACACTTTCACAATACTTTTCTCTGCCCATTATAACAGAAGCAATTGCTTTTGCCATTAATTGCATCATGGCTTACTGTGTGTCACGGCTTTGTCACGTTCTTTTTCCGCCTTTGCTTTTGATTCTGATTCATGACGAGTTTTATTTATTTATTCCACAGTAAACCAAACAGCTCTCATTATTTCCTCCCACCTTTTCCTTCATTACGTCTTCACAGATCTGTTTTTTCAGAGCGGTTACCAGCAGTGTTTGTCAGTTGTGCAGCACACATTCTACTATGTATAGTGGAACAGAAGTGCAAAATACAAAAACATGAATTCTGGGTACAGTTGTCCCTCGCTACTTTGCGGTTCACGGACCCTCTCTATCGCGGTTTTTCAAAATAAGACTGGACATGACACACGATTGGCTGATTGATGGATGAGCCACACGATCGGCATAGAATTTTTACAAACCGGATTCCAAGAAAGTTGGGACACTAAACAAACTGTGAATAAAAACTGAATGCAATGATGTGGAGGTGCCAACATTTAATATTTTATTCAGAATAAAACACAAATCACAGACTAAAAGTTTAAACTGAGAGAACGTATCATTTTAAGGGAAAAATATCCATCCATCCATCCATCCATCCATCCATCTTCTTCCGCTTATCCGGGGTCGGGTCGCGGGGGTAGCAGCCTAAGTAGGGAGGCCCAGACTTCCCTCTCCCCAGCCACTTGGAGCAGCTCCTCCGGGGGAATCCCAAGGCGTTCCCAGGCCAGCCGAGAAACATAGTCCCTCCAGCGCGTCCTGGGTCTTCCTCTGGGTCTCCTCCCGGTGGGACATGCCCGGAACACCTCACCAGGGAGGCGTCCAGGAGGCATCCTAACCAGATGCCCGAGCCACCTCAACTGGCTCCTCTCGATGTGGAGAAGCAGCGGCTCTACTCCGAGTCCCTCCCGGATGACTGAGCTTCTCACCCTATCTCTAAGGGAGAGTCCAGCCACCCTGCGGAGAAAACTCATTTCAGCCGCTTGTATCCGAGATCTTGTTCTTTCGGTCATAACCCAAAGCTCATGACCATAGATGAGGGTGGGAACGTAGATCGATCGGTAAATTGAGAGCTTTGCCTTTCGACTCAGCTCTCTCTTCACCACGACAGACCGGTACAGCGCCCGCTTCACTGCGGACGCTGCACCTATCCGCCTATCGATCTCACGCTCCAGTTTTCCCTCATTCGTGAACAAGATCCCGAGATACTTAAACTCCTCCACTTGGGGCAGGACCTCCTCCCCGACCCGGAGAGGGCATGCTACCCTTTTCCGGCTATGTATGTTGTTTCAAAATTTCATGGTGTCAACAAATCCCAAAAAAGTTGGGACAAGTCCATTTTTACCACTGTGTGGCATCCCCCCTTCTTCTTACAACACTCAACAGACGTCTGGGGACAGAGGAGACCAGTTTCTCAAGTTTAGAAATAGGAATGCTCTCTATTCATGTCTAATACAGGTCTCTGGTAGTCACACCAAGCAGCGTTTTTACCTCCAAAGCGTCCAGTTTACATGTAAAGTCAATGGTGGACGCGCTTCCAGGCACCTCCTGGCGTCTGGCGTCAGGTCGCGTGCGTGTTGAGCGTGCTGAGAAGCGTTTTTTCGTGCACGTGAACCGGCTTCCACCTCCAAACCGAGCCTTCACCATGCTGAAGATTTTGCGGTTCAAACTTTCAAACGCCGCTCAACTCCACCTGATTGGTTGGTGTGTCAACCAATCAGGGAGAGTCGGGGGGAGAAGAGAGGGGGCAGTGGGAGAGTCCCTATGTGACGCGGAAACGAGGGTGCGCGCGCACTATGTGACGTATTGTTTGTCGGAAAAAAAAGAAAAGACCCGCGAGCTCGTGGACTATGGAAGAGAAACTCATTGTAGCTGTGTGTTCGCGACAATTCCTTCACGACCAGTCAAGTCTGCTCGACAGAGACGGAAATAAAAGGCTCCTCGCCTGGCGGAGTGCAGTGACTCTGTGCGCAGGACTCTGTATACCGGTAAGCTCCTCCCACACCCCGCCGCCACAGCCACGAAGCCGCCGCAACACTACAGTTTGGACAACACTGGGTAGCGCGTCCACTTGCGTGCGTGAGGAGCTTTTTGGAGGTTCAAAACGCTGCTTGGTGTGACTGTACCAGAACTGTTCAATCGTCTTGGGCCTTCTTTGTCACACCTTCCTCTTCATGATGCGTCAAAATGTTCTCTATAGGTGAAAGATCTGGACTGCAGGCTGGACATTTCAGTACCCGTATCCTTCTCCTTGTGGGATTCCTGGGTTTTCTCTCTGTCTGTTCACTTTCCCTCCACAGCCAATCAACCAACTCAGCTCACCTGCTGCCGCTCTGAGGAGGACTGCTCTGCCTACTACTTAAGCAGCTGCCAGACACCTCTTCAGTGCTGGGGCATCTTCTGCCAACTGGAACTTCCACGGCCTGGCTCATCTGGTCCTCTCCAGGGTCTCTCTCTGTCTCTCTCGCTCTCTCCTGTGGACTCAAGATGATATATAACTCACTGTCTCCCCTTCTTCCTTTCCAGCTGCTCGCGTATTAAATCTGCACCTGTAAATAAAATATCACTTACCTATTTTATCCTGCCTCGTGTCCTTGATTCCTTGGTCTATTTGGGGGTCGGCGTTGTATGAATCCTGATACTCCTACGTAGCCATGATGTTGTGATTGCTGCAGAATGTGGTCTGGCATTATCTTGTTGAAAAATGCAGGATCTTCCCTGAAAGAGATGACGTCTAGATGGGAGCATATGTTGTTCTAGAACCTGAACATAGTTCTCTGCATTAATGGTGCCTTTCCAGACATGCAAGCTGCCCATGCCACAAGCGCTCATGCAACCCCATACCATCAGTGATGCAGGCTTCTGAACGGAGCGTTGATAACAACTTGGGCTATCCTTGTCCTCTCTGGTCCGGATGACATGGCGTCCCAGTGTTCCATAAAGAACTTCAAATCGTGACTCATCTGACCACAGAACAGTCTTCCATTTTGCCACACTCCATTTTAAATGACCCCTGGCCCAGTGCAAACGTCTGAGCTTGTGGAGCTTGCTTAGAAATGGCTTCCTCTTTGCACTGTAGAGTTTCAGCTGGCAACGGCGGATGGCACGGTGGATTGTGTTCACTGACAATGCTTTCTGGAAGTATTCCTGAGCCCATTCTGTTATTTCCTTGACAGTGGCATTCCTGTTTGAGGTGCAGTGACGTTTAAGGGCCTGGAGATCACGAGCATCCAGTAGAGTTTTACGGCCTTAAAAAAGTACGAACGAGTTCCGTTCCGTTCCTACGTGACGTCGCAAGTCGAATTTCGTCGTAAGTCGAAAAATACGTCCAAACTGCACCTTATACGTACAATTCTGTATTTTACCAAGCACTTAGCCTATCCTAA
>JBBPBX010010768.1:0-14864 GCA_038048925.1 Garcialebias charrua | reverse complement strand
TCTTTCGGGTTCTCCCTTCTTCAGGGGTCGCACGAAGATTTGGCAATTGTTTTTACGTTGGATGCCCTTCCTGACACAACCACAGACCACCGAGCTACCACAGTCCTCTGTGTGGAGCAGAGAGCTATGGGTTCCCGGGGGAGCAGATGGTGTGGGTTAAGGCCTTTGCCAGAGTGGGGCAGATGAGGGTGGAGACAGGTGTGACTGCTTCACTTATCCCACCCACATTTTTGATGTTGTCGGTACCTCTGTGCCACCACTACTACAAATGTATTAATATATACAGTATATATAGTATATATAAATAAATTAAATACATAATTAATAAATAAATAAATAAACTACTTACTACTTGTACTATTAGTCCTACTGTGCGGTTTTTCACTTGTCGTGGGTCTTCAAGGTACGGATCTCCTGCGATAAACGAGTGACTACTGTATTAGTCTTTAGCTTATAGCATACTCTTTGGCATTTGTTTAGCACATATCTTAGTGTAAATGTTAGATTATATTTTGCTATTTTTTGGTGTAACTGGGAGCCTTTGTGCATAATTTTGTTCCACTTCATGCACCACATATGGTGGAAATGACAATAAAGTTGACTTGAACTTGAAATCCGTAGTTTCAAAAAGTCTCATTTTGATTCATCTGACTATGAAACAGTTTCATACTTGATCTCAGCCCACTGAAAAACAAATCTTTGGCCCACAGAAGACGATGGGGTTTCTGGATGATGCTTGCACATGGCTAATTCTTCACATGTCAGAGCTTTAACCAGCATTTGTGATTGGCACAGACGGCTGTATTGACAGAAAAATTATTTTTTGAAAATGTTCCTAAGCCCATGCAGTGACGCATGCAACAGAATAAGACCTGTTTTTAATCATGATGATGTTTTGATCATACAAACTGTAAATGACGGGATGCTCAAAGTTTACTCAACACTGTTTTGAAATTGTTTTACAATTTGTAGATTTTTGCAGACTGGCGAACCTCTGCCCATCTGCTTCCGAGACATTCAGACTACTCTCTGAGCCCTTGTCATCACGCTTCATGTTGATTCACCAGTTCTGCTTTCCAACTTGTTCAGAGAAAGCAATAGAGAGGATAAACAGTGTGTCAAACATATGGCACAGCTGCAAAAAAAAAAAAAACAAGGATGGACATGAGGAAGAGGGAGAAGGGGATATGAAACAGGACTGGTGCTGGCTGTCATTAGTATCCTGGCACCATGTTGGGACATTTTGGAGGTGCTGGAAAACAAGACGACATCATGTCTGCATCGTCCTGGCCTCTGTTCACCGCACACGAACGCAACGCTGCCAGAGCGCGGCAGGAGCTTGTGGTTCCAGTCCAGTGACAGCGGCCTGTAGTCAGGGTGGCGACGCTCAGGAGCAGCTCCTCACGCTGGAGAAGCCTGTTTGTGTTGGCCCAGAATTAATAACTTTTCATCTAGTGCGGAAACGACAGGAATAGTAATTAAGGAAATGGAATGATTTTATTGGCCATGATGTTTATATTAAGTTCCAGATGTGAAGCAGCTGCCTGCACAGCAAGAGGCCCTGCCCCCATCTGCACTATCTGAGGAAACTTCAACTCCAACGCAAGATAGCAGCACCAGTCAAACTCATGGCTGTGTACAACAAAACAGTTTCTTATTCACAGCATGCAGCAAGCTGAGCTAAAACTCTTGTCTTGTTTGATTAATAGAAGGCCTTGTCGAAGCACCATGAGGTCTGCTTCACGTTTATAAATCTGCCCCCAAGGTGCAATTTATTTGCAGATATAATGTTACTCTGTTTCAGGGCTGATTTGCTTGACTGGAAAAGTTAATATTGAGGGGTGGCTGTTCAGCGTTTTTGGGTGGCCTCGGCACATGTGAGATCCATGTTGCATTAAAGCTCTTTTTTTTAATGAGAATGACAGCATGGCAAAAATCCTCATGTCTGCCTGTCAAACATGAAGTGTGGATTTCAAAATAAAAGCCAACTAATTAAACTGTAAGCAAATGAAAATTACCATAAGTGAAATGATAACATTAAATTAAACGAACACTTGAAATAACAATGCAGTTCTTTATTATGCAACTCTTTGTAACTACTACAACATATCTCTCTATGCATGTGCTTTAAATGTTCCTCAAATCAATTTTATTCGGGAACGAGATTTCAAAAAACAAAGACCAAATTGAGTGATTATTGCTAATTGACGACTGAATTCATTCAATCTTTATTTGTACAGGTTAGTCTCATTGAGAATTCATTTTCAAGAGGCACCTGTTTAAAACAAAACCACAAATAAAGGTACACACAAGAATAAAAAGCCAGAAAATGCATATAAAACAAAAGAGTACCGGTAAATAAAAGTAGTGATATAAAAACAAGCTACATCATGAAACAATGTAAAATACATGCACTAAAAACAGGAGCACATCTGCATTGATTTTTGCATTGAACTTAACAATTGTTGAAAATCCCTTTAGAGAGGTCAAGGTCGAGAGCTTCAGATCTTTTTGTAAGGTGTTACAGGAGCAGAGTAGGAAAAGGCCTTCTTGCTGAATTCAGTCCAAACTGAGATGCTGCAGGTAATGTCTTGAGAGTGCACGCTGTAACTGCACTGACGGAATGATATATGGGAGGAGCTATATGAAGGCAGCAGACAAAGAAGTGATTTAAAGATAAAAATGTACAAGTGTGAGTCTGCATTAAGTAAATGATGACCAGTTGACCAATAGTGCAATGGTGGGTACAGTAGTTACAGACAGTTGGTAATCTTAGCGCACTGTGATAGACAGCATCTAAAGTTAGAAACAAACTATTACCAGAAAATATACAAAATTTATTTACTGACAAAGTCGGGAGATATGACTATAGAGAAAACCTGAATTTCAGAACTTTGAAGGTGAGAACAACAATGAAAAGAATGTGCATTTCGGTCATTGGAGTGAGGATTTGGAATAAACTCACCAAAGAGTTGAAGCAAAGTCCAAGCATGAGGTATTTTAAGAAAAGACTAAAAATGATTATTATTCAAAAGTATAAGGATGATCAAGGGTGAGAAATTGGATGGTAATGATAGAACTGAGGATGATTTGGACAATTGGGTGCTGATCTGTGTATATGTGTGTAAATATATGTGGATGTGTAAATAAGGAAATGTTATCTATGTATTTATGCAGGTAGATGTGTATGTATATCTACGTGAGTAGGTATATGTAGATACTTTCATCTAGTCCAGAAAATACTTTTTTTTTAATTATTAAAATTAATATTACTTCTTTTTTTTCTGGAAGGGATACAGGCAACAGGAAGACTATTTATCCTATGAATTATTGAATGGATAAGGGGTATGATAATATAAGTTAAACTTCATCATACTCCTTTTCAGACTCACAGTCACCATTAGAGGAAAGGAAAAGAAACAAATGTATATTAGCATATAAAAATTGGGTATGTTTATTTGATATTAAGATTGTATCTATACTTGGAAACATGAAAGTCTTCAGTATTATGTTTTGTGGTGAAATGTCTGTCTGAAATAAAATTTATCATCATCATCATCATCTAACACCTGCAAGGTGCTTGCAATGTCACCGTAGTCAATGGCCAGAAGGAAAGTAGCAGTTACAAGATGTTTTCCTATTCAGATGTAAGCAAGACCGATTTCTGAAAAAGAAACGCAGTTTTATTTTCAAATTTTTTAATCAATTTTTTTTGACATGTGGCTTAAAAGAGAGATGTGCATAGACCAAGATTCCCAAATATTTGTAAGAATCCACAAACATCAATAAGAACATAATTCATAGATAAGATAAGAGGAAAGACTGCTGGTACCAACTTTCTGTTTGCAAACAACATCCATTTGGTTTTGTCAGTGTTTAGCACCAGTTTGAGATGGTACAAATCTGATTGAATGATGTGGAAAGCAGACTGTAAATGCTGGAAAACCGTAGCAACTGATTTAGCTAGACCATAAACAACTGCATCATTGGCATAGAAATGCAAGGATGCGTCAGGAATGTTATGACCTGCATTACTGATGTACAGTAGATTGTAAAGAGAGTGGGTCCTAAGATTGAGCCTTGTGGTACACCACATTATAATAAAATTCTACTTCTCACGTTCAAAGCCATCCACAATCTTGCCCCTCCTTATCTATCTGACCTCCTGCAAATCTCCATCCCATCACGCTCTCTAAGATCCTCCTCTTCACTACATCTCCATGTACCCTCTGCCCACCTCTCCACCATGGGGAGCAGGGCCTTCACCTGCTCTGCCCCTCACCTCTGGAACGCCCTACCGCCAGACCTTCGCAACACCACCTCCCTTTCTCTGTTCTCTTTAGACTAGCTTATCATTAACTTTACTAAATGTGTTTTTATTATTTTGCATTTTATAATCTTCATGTATTATAATGTTTGCACTGTACAGTATTGGTTTGTTAAGTGTTCTTGGGTGTCCTGAAAGGCGCTTTTAAATAAAATGATTATTATTATTATTATTATTAAATTGAATGAAATCTTTATTTTCACATGCTGCTATGAAAGGTTGGTGATAATGTAAGAGCCTGTGTGTGGGTGGGAAAGCAAAATATATTGTAGTGCACACATTTTAATGAAACTCAGAAAGTAAGCATTGATTATCTGTGGTGGCCATCTTGAATTGGGTTGACTGCAAATGTTAATTGGTTCTAAATGTAAACCCAATATTTAATTTTTGAGTTTCAATTAATTCTGTCCAGTGATTTATGAGATATTATGCTAACAGACAACAGGCTTGGCTCCAATAGTTAATGTCAAGGTTTTAGTCAAATATGTTTTACAGTGTTTTGCACTCAAAGTACTGGTATGGATTGTGAATAACTCATATATTACCAGTTTAGCTCAATATCTGTAAAACTGGCTGAGTTAAAGCCATTTGTGTCTTAGCTGAGGTCAGTTGGCTGTGGCGACCTTCTTGAAGTTGTGTCTCGTATTGTGAACAGTTCCTGCCAACAAACTGTCTGCTTCTTGGCTCCATTTCTTTCACTCCCGATGGACAGAGAGCAAAATGAGTTTGAAACCTCCAGAGGGAGTGAATAAAAGCCCCTTGAAGAACAGTAACATATGAGAATACTTGAGAACAGATACATGCATGTCTTTAACAACACGTTTATAGCTACAGAAGAAAAATAAGTCTCCCATAAGACAGTTTATAAATTATCACACATGATCTGTATTTACTTCCGGAGATTTAAAAGTAATAAACTCTCAACTGTTGTGCTTAATGGCTGTTGTGGATGGGAATTTAAATACAGAGGAAATGCTTGTTTGCTCCATCCTCCTCCTTATACAGGTCACTTTTCTGTTCAGAGTCATTCATTATGAAGATGTTTTCCTTTTTACGTGCCAATGGCAGAGCCGTGCCCATTACTGCACCCAGTGATGTTCTCCTCTGTCGTGATGTGCTCCCATCTGGTTTCCAGTGAAAATGCATCACTCCATTAACATTGCCTGTGATCTAGAGGATGCTTTAATCTAAGACTATAAACTCCACTTAATTACATCCTCCAAAGGAGCTCTATTAGTATAATGCAATCAAACAGGGAGCACATCCATTTTGGCAAGTCAAACATGCTCAGATGGCTCTTGAAAGTGTTTACGTTTGTCTTCTGAATCAGATCATAGAATCATATTTGGGAGTTCTGCGTTCAAAGGCCTTCACTGATATTCATGTGTTTATGGGTAAAACTAAAATGCATTGGGGATGCACATAACATTCAGTTTCTCCGCAGCAAAAAACAACTGTAACAAATGAGTTTAGAAGAGTCTAAACAGACTCTCTGTGTGGCACACTGATGACTTTATGCTTGACCTTTCATGCATCTCGCTCTGTAACCTCCAGTCATATTCATAATTGCTGCCTGCGTGTGTGCCTCATTCCAGCTTCCAGCACAGTCTGGCAAGATTTCTCAATGAAATTAAACTTTAAAATGAAGCAAGATGTGGTGGTTCAAGATTGTATACAAATATATTTCTGTAAAACTCATGCCTTGCAGTAACTTCTGACATTGTGTCACAAACAAAAAGATAAAAACACTTTTATCATGCAGTCATTTTTTATTTTATTTATAATTTGACTCTGATGTGCTTCTGTAATATTCTCATTAGTACACAGACCTACAAAAAAAAAAGATGTTAACTTAAACCTAAGCCTGCGTGTTTGATCTAATTAAATTGCACACAAAGATTTAACAATATAAAACATAATATGAATTTTTGATGTTTCTAGAATATTTTCTGGCCTTTTCTTAATTCCATATCTTTGGAAAGAAGTGAATATTGTGGCTACAATTTACCACTGGATCAGATGCAAAACTACTGACGGGGATTCATGGGTGCAAGGAAAATAATTTGACTTGTTCCTGTATCACAAGAGAAACATTCACATTTTATTTACACACTGTGCTTTTATGTTGAGATTCTCAAACCAGCTGAACTCACAAACTCCAACTTAAATTATGAATTTAAGCATAGAACCACAAACACAAAGCTTACATCAAGTGTGGCAAATATTCACTGATTTATATATAAACTTCTACCAAACCGATAAAATAGCTTGCCTCCTTGAAGTACACTATGTTTATGTTTATGTTTATGTTTATTAAGTTTGTTCATTTTTTTTACAAAAGAAACACAATACAAGACAATCCCATTAATGATACGTACACAATGTAAAAAAATGAAAGGTAGCAGAAAGAAGAATAAATCTTATTATATCTGCCCCTTTTTTCAAACAATCAGATTAAACAATAATAATATTTCACCAGTAGTACAAAATGACTAACTCTTTCTAATTTTCTAATACTAATACATAACTAATAATCGATACAAAACACATTAATAATATTTCACCAGTAGTACAAAATGACTAACTCTTTCTAATTTTCTAATACTAATACATAACTAAAAATTGATACAAAACACATTAATAATCTTCCACCAGTAGTACAAAATGACTAACTCTTTCTAATTTTCTAATACTAATACATAACTAATAAATAATACAATACACATTATGCTAATTCATATATATTTTTTCAACAAATTCCTTTTGATCATTTTCTTAAATGTAAACAGTGACTTGGCATTTTTAACTACATTCTCCAAGCCATTCCATAATCTAATTCCCTGGATTGAGGTAGAACGTCCCTTCAAACTTGTTCTGAATTGTGGTTTTACAAACATCTCTGTCCCCTTAAGATTATAACAACTTTGTCTTTTAACAAAGTGCATTTGGATATTTAAAGGTAATTTGTTGTTCTGAGCCCTATACATAATTGATAAAATATTATAATCAACCAAATCATGGAACTTCAATAATTTCAGTTGATAAAATAATGTACTGGATGGATGACAGTAATGTTTTCTAGTGATAATTCTTACAGCTCTTTTCTGTAATACAAAAATAGGCTTTGTGATTGTTTTACACGCTTTCCCCCAAACATCAATACAATAGATTAAGTGTGGAACAATGATTGTGTTATACAACAAATACAGAGCTTTATCATTCAATAGGTCTCTGACCTTGTATAGTACTGCAATCGATTTAGCTATTTTTATTCTTACAGAATTTATGTGTTGTTTCCATGTCAGTTTGTCATCAATGATAACACCCAAAAACTTCACCTCACTCACTCTACAAATCTCAACACCCTCAATTTTGAGTGGAACATCAACAGTTTTCTTTTTATTACTGAATATCATGTAATTAGTTTTTTCTAGATTTAATGATAATTTATTGATTTTAAACCAAGTTTGTATTTTGGTAAATTCTGTCTTTATCAATTCCAACATTTGTTCTATATCTTCACCTAAACAGAAAAAAGTGGTATCATCAGCAAAAAGTATACATTTAAGGAGTCCTGACACATTTACCAAGTCATTCACATATAAAATAAATAGCTTTGGTCCAAGCACAGAGCCCTGGGGAACTCCACATGTGATATTACAGAGGTCAGATCTTACATCATTTATTTGTACAAATTGTTTCCTATCTTTCAAATAGCTAGATACCCACTGTAATGCTGGTCCTCTAATACCATATTTGTTCAGTTTTTCAAGGAGAATGGTGTGATCAATAGTATCGAATGCTTTTTTTAAATCAACAAAAATACTGACACAGTATTGTTTTTGATCGACAGCAGTAGTTATTTGTTCCATTAATTCCATGAGAGCCATTGATGTAGAGTTTTTAGCTCTGAACCCATATTGACTGTTGCTTAGAATATTTTGTTTGTCTATAAATTGATCTAGTCTGTTCACAAATAGTTTTTCAAGAATTTTAGAAAACTGTGGTAACAAGGATATAGGTCTATAATTGTTGAACACACATTTATCACCATTTTTAAAAAGAGGAACTACCTTAGCTACTTTCATATTATCTGGAAATATTCCTGTTGAAAATGATAAGTTACATATATATGTAAACGGCTCAATAACATGGCTCATTATATCCTTTACAAACATCATATCCATGTCCACCCAGTCCTTTGATCTCTTGTCTGTAAGATTTTTTACTACTTTCATTATTTCCTCTTCGTTAGTTCCATTTAGAAAAATACTGCTTGTACAGCCTGTAATTGTGTGGCTCACATTATTATTTACTTTTGGTATTTTAGCTGCAAGGCTTGATCCAACATTCACAAAATACTGATTAAATCCATTGACAATTTCATTTTCATCATAAACTTCATCTTTTTCTTTTACAAAATATTTTGAAATACTAGTTTTTGCTTTATGATTCTTCATAACACTATTCATTACTCGCCATGTTGCTTTCATATCACCATTACTTTTATCTAATAATTTACTATAATATTCTTTCTTATGTTTCCTTATAATCCCTACTAATTTATTTTTATACTTTTTATATTTTTCTTCAGCGTTTTGACTTCGCAATTTCAAGAAACACGAATACAAATAATTCTTTTTTTTACAAGCATTTCTCAACCCTTTTGTCATCCATGGTTGGTCAACAATATTTCTCTTTGTGTAATTTGTTTGTACACAATTTTTTTCATACAGAGTTTCCAAGATATTCATAAACTCATCATATGATCTGTTCACATCATCAACATACACTTTATTCCAGTCTTGTTTATCTAGATCCTCTTTTAATTTTTCCATAACTTTTTTTGATGTGTTTATGATCTTTTTCTTTGCGTTAACTGCTTTTGTGATACTTTGATCATTTTTATAGATTGTGAAAACTGGTAAATGATCACTTAAGTCGGTCGTTAAGATACCACCTATCACCTCTCCGTCTGTTATATTTGTGAAAATATTATCAATTATTGTGGCACTATGAGTTGTAATTCTTGTTGGCTTGGATATCAATGGATACATATTTAAACTGTACATTGAATTTATAAATGTACTGATGTTATTTGAATCTGTTTTATTTCCCATATCAATGTTAAAGTCTCCACACAGAAAAACTTTTTTATTAAAACTCTTCTCCAATAGCTCCAGGATTTTATCAGTGAATATTTCTATATTTGATCCTGGTGATCTATATACACAACTTATTATTATGTTTTTATCATTTTTGTTTATTATTTCTATTGTTATCATTTCCATAAGATTATCAACTATTATTGACATTTCATTATTTAGTTTACATTTTAATTCATTTTTAACATATAAAGCGACACCACCGCCTCTCTTATTATTTCTGTTCATGTGAAATAATTCATACCCTTCAATGTGAATATTACTTGTGTTATCGTCATTGAGCCATGTCTCTGACAGTGCTATTATCGTAAAAGTTCTATTTAACTGTTTTAAGTAATCTGTTATGTTGGATATATTTGCATTTATACTTCTGCTGTTAAAGTGAATAATAGAGAGAACTCCATTTGTTATATTGATGTCATTAAATTGCTCTTCATTGTAGTATTCGCTATCTTTTATTACTGGAAAAAAGTTAGCATCAATAACATCATTAACATTATATATTTTAGGTTCTGAGTCTTCGTATGTTGTCATGTTTTAATGTATTTGATGTATTTGTTCATTTCAGTTGTTTCATTGATTTGTACTTTGTCCTCCTCTGTGCTCCTCTAGATCCTTCAGTTCTTTTATCATTTTAGGGTTAGCCCCTACATGTGTTTTGATAAAGATGTTTCCATTTCTTGTCCATGTTGATGCTATTTTGTGTTGGCTTTTTAGCCACCTTGCTTCCTTTGCAATTCTTCCGTTTTTTTTTGTTAGATGTTCATTTATGTACACTTTTGTTCCCTTCAGTAGGTGTGATTGACTAATTACATAGTTTCTAAACTTCCTGCTAACGAACTCGACAACTACCGACGGTTTGGTGTTTGGTGATTTACTGGGCAGGGTGTAACAGAACGAAATGTCCTCATATTTTATGTCATAGTAATTGTCCCATAAAAAATTAACTACAGTCTCCTCCAGAGTCTCTAGTTCTTCCTGTGGTGCATCCTCAGTTGGGTCAGTGTTAGTGAGAGCTTGTTTAAATGTCCGACACTTACTAACATCAAGTCCTGTGATCACCACGTTGTTCTTTTTTGTGTATTTTTCCATGTCTTCTATTTTTTTTTCCAGTTCAGCTATTTTATTGTCTTTGCTGGTTATCAGATCTTTCAGTTGTCTTATTTCATCAACCAGATTGGCCTGTGAATCAATTTTTTCTGATAATTTTGATAGTTTTTCATTTATACTGTTTAGTGATTTTTTAAAGTCTTGCATTTCTGCTGAGTTGTTTTCCTCCGACTCTGGTGACTTTTGACCACCTTTTTTTGACTCAGGTGATTTTTGTCCACCTCTTTTCGGCATTACTTACAGTTTGTAGTCTAGTGGTAGCAGGTCTCTGGTTGATGGTTTGTTTACTGAACCACGTGGCTCTTCCACGAGGCTCACAGGCCTAATGATGGTGGCTGTGGCCCAGTGCCCAGATCAGCAGTTAGTTCAGAACTCACGGTCTCAGCAGAACTCACGGTCTCAGCAGCCTGCAGCAGTCCCCTGGCTCGCCCACGGCGCACGGCTCAGATCGAAGCCTCAGGTGGTGTCCACGGTTCACGGCGCATGGCTCAGCTCGAAGCCCCAGGTGGTGTCCACGGTTCACGGCGTTCGGATCAGCTCGAAGCCTCAGGTGGTGTCCACGGTTCACGGCGCTCGGATCAGCTCGAAGCCCCAGGTGGCGTCCACGGCTCACGGCTCTCGGATCAGCTCGAAGCCCCAGTTGGCGTCCACGGTTCACGGCGCTCGGATCAGCTCGAAGCCCCAGGTGGTGTCCACGGCTCACGGCGCTCGGATCAGCTCGAGGCCCCAGGTGGCGTCCACGGTTCACGGCGCTCGGATCAGCTTGAAGCCTTTTATCAGCAGCACATGGCTAGCGTTAGCTTGTAGTCTGAAGCCACCACTCCCAGCTTTGTTGTTTTCTTTCGCTGCAACAAAGCACCTCCAGCGTGCCGGCCCGCGTTTCTTCGTAACAACCAGCGTATTTTTCCGGTTTATTTGTTAACGAAGTCCGCAGCTCCGCAGCTACGGCACCCGGTTACGGTGACCCAGCTCGGTTAGCTTTGATTAGCTCGGTAGCTACGCTAGGCTAACTCTCGGCGAAAACTCACGGACATGTTGGCTTGTAGATTCATAAATTCTGGATCGCATGCTCCAGTCCAAGTTCCGCAGCTTTTTCAGAGCTCCTCTCTGCACATCCAGCGCTAAAAACTGCGAGTACAAGCTCTCCAAATACTCCTTTTGGAGGTACTGGCAGGAGCCCGACTACAAACGTAACTATAAAATAAAATAAAAAAAAACTTGGATTTCACATTTGAATGATTGAGAAATAAATAGCTGAGCTTGATTTGATTTGAGACTAATACTATTTTTAAATATACATTAATGTGTACCGGTATGTATGTGTTAAATATCTTCTTAATACAAACATTTTAATATTTTCAAGCTCTCTAGCAGTAAACTTTGATCATCTTGCATTGTAATTGTTTCCTGTACAGTGGTGGGCCCACAACCGCTGGGGAGTGCTAAAGCGCTAATCCGCTTATAGCGGACATTCTTTAGTTTTAGCAGGCCGCTTTCGTAAATGAGCCATGAGGCTCAATAAGATTTACCTGACTAAATAAAGGTTGAATAAATGAACAAAACTATTTGTTAGTTTTACAGCGGGTTGACTAACTTTTATAATTCATAAGCGGATTTGTGCTATTTTTATTTAAAATGCAGTACCGCTAATAACTAATTATCTATCAGTAAAAACGAAAAAACTTATTTACGAGCTCGGACGACTGCTAACAGACTATATCCTGTCAGCGCCGGATGTGGTCCGTGACAAAAAAGCGTCCCCCTCAGTCTCTTGGTGTGTGCTCTCTCTCTAGCAGTTAGCAGCCAGTGTGTTACTCTGCAGCCTTATTGCTTGTTTTCGAAGAGTCAGACGAAGACTTTTTAACATGGAGGGTGAACTTGTGGATGTTTCTCAGCGGCCTACGCGACGCGTCTGGATTTTAAAAAGAAGTTCGCCATTAGCACTCTTCAAAATGGCGTCCGCGACGGCCACAGAAGCCAGGATTTTACAACAAAACACGGTAAAACAATTATTTCTTTGCTGAGAAAAAATATATTTCATAGCTGACGTTATAGCACAAGTTTTTCTGAGCTTGAGAGTTTCACGAAATGGTCAAATCTGCTGGATTTAAAAAGTAGTTCGTCATTAGCACTCTTCAAAATGGCGTCCGCGACGGCCACAGAAATTAAGAACATAAAATAGCTGACAGGGCAGCAAACTTACATACTCAGGGAATCACAAGGAACTCAGGAGACAGAGGCAACAGGAGACAATGCCAGGACAACGATAAACACAGAGATACAGACTTATTTTTGATTTGATGTTTATTCATTCATTTTAAAAGAACAATACAAAACAGTTTCATCAGATACAAGAATACAAGTAGGATAAAATGAAAGGAGCAGAAAGAAGATGATATCTTATTATTATATCTGCCCCTTATTTCACAGTTTGTTCAACCAATGATAACCTTCAAACTACATCACAAAATGAATAACTCTACTTAATTTTTCTAATACACAAACTACATCACAAAATGAATAACTCTACTAAATTTTTCTAACTGTAATACACAAACACACTAAGCTACATCATAAGTACAACATAAGTACACAAACACACTAAGCTACATCATATATAGTTTTTGAGCAAGTCCTTTTTAAATTAAATTAAATTAAATTTCACATTTTTGTCATCTGTGTATGTTTCCCATACTTGACAGACAAAATTGGTCTCTGCATTTAACCCAACCACCACCAGGTGGTGCAGTGAGCAGCCGTAGTCAGCGCCCGGGGAGCTGGGAAAATAGGTGTGCACTCATAGACACCCCAAGGTGTGTAGTGGCCGGGGATTGAACTCGAACCTGGGTCCTTCGGATCACAAGTCTGGTTCCCTTGCCACTACACCATCTTGGCCCCTTTTGACCTTTTTCTTAAATGTATACATTGATTTTGCATTTTTAACATCACTCTCCAGAACATTCCACAATCGAACTCCCTGAATTGAGGTAGACCGTCCCTTTAAGCTGGTTCTGAATTGTGGTTTGATGAATATCTGTCCCTTTGAGATTGTAATAACTTTGTCTTTTTATAAAATTTATTTGGATATTTAAAGGTAATGTGTTATTATGAGCCCTATACATAACTGATAAAATACTATATTCTACCAATTCCTGGAATTTCAATAAATTTAGCTGAAGAAACAAGGTGTTTGATGGGTGACTGAAATGTTTTCTGGTGATTACTCTTACAGCTCTCTTTTGTAAAATAAAAACAGGCTTTGTAATTGTTTTGCACGCTTTTCCCCAAACCTCAATACAATAGATTAAATGTGGAACAATGATTGTGTTATACAACATATACAGAGCTTTATCAATTAAAAAATCCCTGACTTTATATACAGGTACATGAACACACAGCATGACAATCACAAACACCTGGACAACAAAATGGAGGAGATAAGCAAGACAATTAACAGAGAGACCAGGGAGTGTAGGGATGGGGACCCACCACCTGAGAGCAACATGCTTACAACTGTTATCTTGAAGTTCTAGGGTGTAGAGAGCCACAGAAACGGTTATGGTAGGCCGGATTTGGCCCACGGGCCTTGAGTTTGACACATGCGATCTAGTGGTACTAAAAGTAACAAAAGAAGAAAAAAAACAGCCAAATATGTCAGCAGTTTAGCTAACAGACTTTGGAATGGGTACATTTTGTCCTTGTCAAACCTGTTGAAGAGAACCAAACTAAATACTCTGAAACTCAAACAACTTACTGTATAACAGTTCATGCACCGCTAGTTGGCAGTGTAGTGCAAATATTGCATAACTTGCTGCTACCAATTGTTGAATTTAATTAGCGGATTAGAATTAGCTTCCCCTAATTTTCATAAGACATTAGTGCTTTTGAAATTGCGGACCTAAATAAATTAATTAGTGCTTTAGAAATAGCGGAACTAATTTTTGGATTAGCGTTGCCCACCACTGTTTCTGTATTCTAACCAGGTTAAGTCAGGTCATCTGGATGGATTTTTCTTTCTTTTTTTCTTCTTTTTTTTTGATGGCCTCCCTTCTCCCCTTACAGCCATCCTCTCCACACCATTATTACCTCCAAATATTTATTTTAATAACTATCTAGTGGAGTTTTTTTATTGTATTTAATTATTTATTTCTTCTTCTTCTTCTTCTTTCGGCTTTTCCCTTTTAAGGGGTCGCCACAGCGAATCATCCTCCTCCACCTCACCCTGTCCTCTGTATCCTCTGTCCTCACTCCAACTACCTTCA
>JBBPBX010010767.1:38696-57260 GCA_038048925.1 Garcialebias charrua | reverse complement strand
ATATATAATGTTGCCACTAAAGAAAATTAAACATCTGTATTCTGGATCTTATAAAAAAGACATTTAAATTGACTTAAAATGTTAATTAATAACACTTCTCTAGGACGTGACCGAATTTTGTCTGTTTTTTTTTCTTTTCAGGGGACTCCAGGAGCTCCAGGATCCCCAGGAAGTTCAGGTTCTCCAGGAAAACAGGGACAGCTGGGACCACCGGTGAGTCCAGGGTCAAAAAGGGCTGCAGCTCTTTACAAACATTTACCTTCAGGTCTTTGTCCTCTAAAGACGTTATTTTCACCGCTCTGTAAAATGATGACAGACTAGGTGCAAGAGGCCCACAGGCAGCAGGAGGTGGTGTCAGTCAGGCTCAACTGATCGTCAGACAAACAGGGAGCAGGAGGTGGTGTCAGTCAGGCTCAACTGATCGTCAGACAAACAGGGAGCAGCGAGGTGACCAAAGAGTCTGTCACAGAGATTAATGGCTTCCTGTCTCGTCTGTCTATAAGCTGGTTTGACACAGACACTAAAATGTCCTGCAGAGTGAAATGTTGACTTTTTTTCTTCTCATTTGGACAGTTTAACCCAGTGTGAACTCCCTGAAGTAAACCAGAAACATAATTTCTTTCTGTGTTTTTATGAAGCTGTCAGTACTTTTATTCTTTAATCCACTCATTTTATAGCACAAGCAGCTGAACTTGTCAGTTTCTAACATAATTCTGTCATCATAGAATCTCTGGTCTCATTTTAAAAACATTGCTGGTTCAAAAAGCTGCTAAATGAAGATTCTGAGGACTTTCAGCCTCACTTTGGAAAGATTACATAATCGCAAGTAGAGTCCAACTGATATATCGGTAGGCCCGATAATTTTGGCTGATAAAGACATTTGGGGACCTATTGGTATTGGCGATAATGTTCCCATTAGGGATGCACGATATTCTCGGCATGTATCGATATCGGCCGATATCAGCGATAAAGTTAAATATCGGACATCGGCCAATCCATCAAAAAAACTCACCGATATAAAAGTCTTCTGTTTTAAGTTAATTTTTAATTTAAGAAACCGTCAAGTATATCTATACATGCACTACTCATGCGCTTTTCACTTGTCGCTTGTGAACAGGTTGAGTTTAGATTTGTGAAAATTTACAAATTTGCACTGTTCGAGTGTTGTCATTGTGTTTGAGAGTAAATGTCATGAATAAATTTGACATTAAACATAATTCAAGTTGAAGTGTTGCATCATTTTCAGCCCCTTTTTGCCACCTGCATTTGGTAGCAGACCAAATTGACAAAGACCATGCAGAATAATTTAGTATTTTAATTTCACAACAGAGAAAGCTAGTCTCAGTAAGTAGGTCTAGGGAAAAAAAATGTCGGTATTGGTATCAGTTATCGGCCAAATAATTTTTAACATATCGGATATCGGCCAAAATTCCAATATCGTGCATCCCTAGCTCCCATTATCGGCCGATATAAGCACTTCTAATTGTCACCCCTAAAATGATGGCAACCAGCCGTAATTGTAAAATGTATCCAGCAGAGGGTGCATGAAGACTACTTTGAAGTCATGGCAGTTCACTTTAAGTTTCACTCGTACAATCAGCACAGATGAAACAGGCAGCAATACTGTGTATTTTGCTGAACAGACCATGATAAGCTGTTTTCTCCATTATTTTCCAAAGCTCTTGTTTTACGAAGAAAATACGTCAAAGATTGTTCCGTGGTGAGAACACTCACTACCTCACCTGCTGCTCGTGCAATATGACGAAGATCAGATGTCTCACTCTTGTTGGAGTTCAAACACAAATCATTTTAACAGTTTTAGCATGAATTCACTCAAACTAATTATTAACTATGAACTTATTTACCACCTCATTTTTGTAATTTACTCACATGATGAACTAATTACTGCCTTTGAGCAAAAGGCAGCACAGTGGGACTATAGTTGGATCTGATTTGTTTAGCTTTGTGATTTCTAACAGCTGTGCTGAATAAACAAGCCCCGCTCCGCTCGTTGTTTACTTCGATTCTTGGGGGTGGACAAAGCTCAAAGATTTTCAGCCATTATATCGATCGATGGTCGCCTCCTCTCCCAATATTAGTATCGACGATATCCAAAATGTCCATGTCAGTCGGGCTCTAATCTCAAGTTTGAAACCTGGAATAGGATTTGTGGTATTTTTTATTATTATTAATATTATTATTGTTAAAACGTGTCAATTATGACAGAAGAAAACACAAAAGAATTCCTGTCAGAATAAAAAATAACGTCTAAAACGATCAGCTTTTTTTCTCCTTTGCATTTGGGTTCAGCCTGTTGACGTTAACGTTTTCCATTTTTGCAGAATTTCCCAGATCTTAGGAGACATTTTACTTCTGTGTGTTTGTGTTTACTCTGCTGTGGCATTTAATCGCGTTTCAGTGAGAGGAAATCACATTTTGATAACAGAAGACGTGAGACTCTGTGGGAGGGGATTAAAGCTGCAGATAAATGATTTTTCATCACTTTGATAAAATGTTGTGTAGCTTCAGCTGAGTGGGCGCAGAGCGCTCGTCTGCTAATTACAGCAACATTGTGGGTCTTAATGAGGACTTCAGGGAGAAATCTATGCACCACTGATTGTTTGATGGTACAGTTTGATAAATATTAGAAGATTAAATTATCCTTTTTATTACCATATGTCATATTTTAATCTTCCTTTTCTCAACATGGTTTAATATTGAGCTCTCCGTACATGAATTACAAAAAAATACACCATTCTGCTTTTTTTGTTTGTTTTTTACAAGCTTCGTATTCATTTTAAAAAAATTAAAGAATGATTAATTAAACACTTTAATATCTGTTTTGTTTGTTTTCTGTATTTGTAATACATAAGTTTTTGCTTTAAACATTTTGCTCCAAAAACAGCAATATTTCTTTTCTTTTTTTTTTTTACTAGAAAAAATGTCAGCTTTCAAACAACTTAACTCAACTGTTTTTTGTTTTGTTTTGGTTTGTTTTTTACTTTGATTTAGGGGTTATTTATTTCTGACATTTTTTATATGAAGAAAAGTAACCCTATATCTAAACTATATTTAGTTATTTTAATTGTTCAAGGTGTCTGCCCTGTACTTAAGCAGCATATTGATGATATCATGATGGGAGCATAAATGATATCAGAAATAAGTAGTTTAGAACATGGATATCTTTAACAAGGAAATAAATCGGATTGTAGACCAGCTGTTAGACCAACAATATGTACAGAATGCACCTTTTTATGGTTCAATATCTTCTGTTATTTTAATAAATATCATGAGCCATCATGAAGTCATAAAATACAAAGTTTTTATTTTATTGTTTCTCCTGTTTCAGGGTCTTCCTGGAACCAAAGGGGATAAAGGTGAACGGGTGAGTGTCTCTGTCGTTTAAGACTTAACCTTAGATAAAACAAAGTGTAAGTTTTACCAAATAGCAATTATTATAGATATTTAATGTTTGCAGATTGTCAAAGCAAATTCAGATTTATAAAACTTTCTCAATATAAGCTTTGTTTATAATTAAACTCATCACAGGAAATATGATTGATCTTTTCAAAAACTAATAACTGATTAAACAACTAATAAATATGACACTGACTCTCTTTGTTGAAGTTTTTTTTACTTGGAACAGAAACCTTAGTAACATTAAAATATCAGTTTATCTTGTAACATTTCATTAGTTGCATAACTTGCAATAATGAAATATGTTTTTCTGTACATTTTTTTTTCATTCAAATTCTGTAAAATTTTCAAAATCAACCAAAAATTAAAATGTATAAGGAATAAAACGGGTAAGATAACATTTATTGTGAAAAGGGCTGTAATAAGTCCAATTTAGTTTAGTTCAGATGCCTAAAAATATTAAATCTTCTGTTTTTGATGACATTTCAGAAAGAATATTATAAAACAGTAAAAAATGCAGACTAATTTCAAAGAAGCTTTAAAGTATAAACTCAACATTTTGTTGTTTAACAAATTTAAACTCACCTCCACTCTGTGTTGTTCTGCTACATTACTACAACAAACCAAACACTGGGTCTTCATTCATTTTAGTCAACTTCCTCAGAAGATTGATGCATAATACGTTCAGCTAATTGTGAAGCTGTTTTAGTGAATACAGCTGCTTTTGTTTCCTGTGATAACACAAATAACATTAAACTTTTTCAAATTTAGCTAAAGATTTCTACCAAAGAAAATCTAATTGATAGTTTCAACGTACTTTAAAACCTCTTTGCTGCAGGAAGGAATATGTTACATAAACACTACATGATCTTTGTGCACAGATACACTCTATGATTGCTTTTATTCTGACAGATCTCATTGATAGAGTAGAAATACACACAATTATGTTATTTTGCTAAAGTCGATCCTCAAGTCAAGAGTGAAGGTTCCAGTTTAGCTTTAAAAGTTAAAATAAATTACCTTTATTTTCCTAACAAGTAACATTTAATAAACAGAAAATATTGGGGATGACTCAAGAATGTATTTATTTTTTTGTCTTTAGGGTGACCTCCAGTCGACAACGTCAGTTCAGGCCATCGCCAGAGAAGTTTGTGAGCAGCTTATCCAAAGTAAGTCACAATATTTACTGAGTAACTTAAACTATATTGATATTTACCAAGCTTTATCCTTCCATCCATCCATCCATCCATCCATCCGTCCATCCATCCATCCATCCGAGGACCTGCTGCACGTCACGTGCATCTGTCCTGTAGCTGTTGCTCTCTGTCCATCACGGCGCAGAGCTGCTTTGAAGCTTGGTCAAGCCTTCCATGCAAGAATGGAGTTAAACACTTTAATTTTATCTTTAAACTACAGCATGATGTGCGCGCACACGCTGTCCATCCAGCAGGACTTTTTTTTGCTCTAAAATATCCGTATACAGGTACACTGGTCGTCAAAAGCCTAGAGGGTCCTTTAGCGTGTTGAGGAGAGCAAGACGTGACGGTGTGTGTGTGTGGAGTAAAGTGAACGGCAAATTGAAACGCGGCTGTAAGAAAGTCTGTTTGTGCACCTGTTGGCTGGAATTATTATTAAAACAAGAGGATTAACCTTCAGCCACCGTGTGGTTTATGTGCAAGGCGAGCGAGGGAGTTAACCCTGAAGCAGAGACTTCAGCCCTGGAGGAAAATCTCCCCTGTGTCTTTTGACCACGGATGAAAGACTGAGCAGGAAAGGTTAACACTAACCCTTTTTAAAAAAGAGCTAATTTTAAAACAACAACAGTTTAGAGATACTGGCTGTTACAGAGGGCGGAGTTAATGTAAACAGATCTTTGAAGGGCGTGGCCATGAGAGCTCATTATCATAAACCAGTCGTTCAAAACGAAAGTTAAAAATGGCAGAAGTAAAAAGGGTATAATTGATTATCTAAGCATTATTTTGTGTATTAAATTGAATGAACATTGTCTTGATAGCCCACAGACATACCATAAAAAATATAAAAACCTATCTGTGGTCCCCTTTAACGTCCTGAAGATACTTGTCTTCATGAAGCAATGGATTACTTTTGTCTCATTTCAGGTCACATGGCGCGCTACAACACCATCCTGAACCACGCCCCCAGTCCACCGGTAACCATCCGAACAGTCCCCGGACCTCCAGGAGAGCCTGGTCGACAAGGAGCCGCAGGACCACAGGGAGAACAGGGACCTTCTGGAAGACCGGGCTTTCCAGGACAAAACGGACAAAATGGAAACCCAGGAGAAAGAGGCGAGACCATCTTCACTTTCTAACAGCCATAAACTAACCAAATGAACATGATGTTATACTTTATTGGTAACATTCAAGACTTTAACACTAAACTTCATGTCTGTTGCTTAGAAGAAGCCTCCATAAAACATTGGTTTGTCGATAGTACGGGACAAATGTTGGCCTACACTTAAAATTTGACATTTTAAAATATAATTTAGCACAAAACATAACATTTGATTTTTGGGGTTTGCCTGTCAATATTCATTGATGGGGAGTAAGTTTTATTAGATCTTGTACTTTTTTCCATTTTTTTTTTGTTAGTAACATCATCATCTTTTGTTCTGTTTATTTTCAGGTCAACCAGGAGAAAAGGGTGAGAAAGGATCTTCAGGAATTGGTATCCAAGGCCCCAGAGGACCTTCAGGACCTCCTGGTAAACAAATCCACCACAGGCTTGTTTATGGTTCTGTAGAAGGTCCTAGTTTGGTCTTGAATATTTGCTGAAACATGAAGAATTTTTTTTTATTTTTTATTGCCAGCATAGTTAAAAACAATAATTTTCCTCAGGTCCCCAGGGACAGGGCAGACCTGGAAGTCAGGGTCCTTCAGGGCGACCTGGAAATCCTGCAGCTCCTGGTCGGCCTGGAGTTCCTGGACCAGTGGGTCCTCCAGGCCCCCCAGGATACTGCGACCAGAACTCTTGTTTGGGCTACAACGTTGGAGGTACGTATGGTCCAAAAACTGCACCCTGAATAGAAAAAAGGGCGGAAACGTAACGTTAAATGTCCCGAATGCTTTTTGAGACGTATCCTATTGACTGCAAATGTTTCGCTTTGCGTGCGTTTGCCTTTCAGACGGAGGGTCTTGAGGTGAAACGTTTAAATCTTTTGGCTGCTTTTCATGTTGAAAAGCTTCCACTGAGTTAAACGAGCCGCATGTCAATAAAGTTTTCTATCCGTGCACGTCGTATTTGAAGGTAAAACACGAAATACCTTAAATACGCCCAATGTTAAGATACAGAGTTCACTTTTACTACTAATAATCTGTATGTGTGTGTGTCAGGGTGTCATATGGCATTTCTAAAACACATCTATGAATCAAAGCATAGGCAAAGAAACAAAAACATTTTTGCCTACATAGTTGTCAAACTTCATTTAAAACATTTGAGGTAAACAAACAAATATTCAGTAAATCAACACAAATGATACATTACATAAACATTTTTAGTCCAAAGGCAACTAATGAAAACAAACTGAATGGCTCAGAATTTTATCTTTATCTAAAAATAAACTCATTACTGTGAATTGTATAACTTCTGAACAGTTCAAGTTTAACTTTCTTTTTAGTTTTAAGCATTGCTTAATTTATAAACCAAATTATGCCAGATATGTGACGTACATCAAACCCTTCTCTCGTATTTTTAGTAAACAATCACAATTTTATTATTGACCCACTTAAACTGCAAAACTGGTTTGCAATGTAATTGTGATGTTTAATTATCTTTTTGTGTTTTTAATTAAATTGTCCATGACTGAACTTTTAGGGGCAGATTTTTTTTTAATGGTAGAATTGGAAATGCTTACTTGAAGGAGCAGCTGTGACGTGATATTAAGAAGCTCGTAGGTGGCTGTTATGTTTAAAATGAGTGTTTATGTAATTATTTTCAGATTATATAGCCAGTATAGGTTTTATTAATTCAAGGCAGTCATATTTGTTCATAATGTTATTATTAGTAAGCCTGAGAGTGACCAGATTCAAGCAAACAGTTACCAGAACACACCCTGTCAAAATAAGAGTTTAGCTCAAATTAAGCCCTGGTTTTAAAGGATTCTGCTGAGCTAAGCTAACTGTTAGCAGCATATTTGTTTTTACTAAGCCAACATGTTTTTTTTTAATATATAATTTAACTTTCATGGAGACAGTTAAGTTTTTTCCAATATGACAAACTTTACATGTTGGCAGGTTGTGAAATAGCCATGCTTTCTAAAAACTTCCTGTAATTTGATCAAACGAAGGCTGATTTTCAGCCAAACTCAGGGATCCAAACAAGAAGGATGATGGAAATGTTTTCCATCAGTTACATTCACACTTAGACCCAGTGCTTTATTATAAAACAGTCAAATACAGCTTCAGTCATTCATAAAAAACAAAAGTATTATTTCAAGTCGTTTTTGGTTTTCTGAGAAAGACGGTTTGAATTTGTCTGCGTTGTTGCTCAGAGTCTGCAGTGTTTGAATGCGAATGATTTGCTCATTCCGCAGCAAACAATAACAACAAAATTATAAATGAATTCTGCATCTTAACATGTTCAACCGAGCTGTGGCGTTAAATCGATCTGGATTTAATCTCAAAGAGACTCCATGGAGGGTTTTCAAACCGATTACAGACTCCACCTCACACATCCACAGGATTCTGTTAAGTCTCACCTCGAACAAACATCAACACTTATGTAAAGCGCAGAAAACCCTCCAGGAGTTGTCTTTAGCCTGCAAGTGCATGACTGCGCTGATGTTTATGTTGAGGTTAAAGGTCACACCGCAGCCTGAACGGTGCCTCGTCATGTGAGTAACGGCTGCATGTTGTAATCCTTCTCCTCTCTTTGTGTGTGTTTCTGTCCGTCTGTCTGCCCCCGCCCTCCTGTTGGACGCTTCAGCTCAACCTTATAACGACTACTGAAGTGCAGCAGGGAAAAACCAAAGAGACTAAAACAAGAAGTATTAGCTTTAACAGAGACTGCAGACTAATGTAGGTGATGAAGGTTGTGCCAGTGCATCTGCTGATTTGCACCAAATATGATGTTGTTACGGAGGCTATGCAAGTTTTCTTCTGGTTTTAACCTTTTGTTGGAAGGTTTATGGATAAAATGACGTGTAAAATTTAAACACAGCAAAAATACAGGATCAGAAACCAGAACCAAAGCTGCTTTTGGTTTTTACGTTCCTTACATGTGGAACAAACGGCCCGAGGAGCTCAGACTGAGTCTGATCGTATTTTATCATAATTTCCGGACTATTGAGCGCACCCAAATATAAGCCACGCCCACTAAATTAAAAAATAAATAATAATGTTGTACATAGGCCGCACTTGTCTATAAGCCACGGGTGTCTATGTTGTAACATGAGAAGTTTATGCAGAAATATTTGTTTTACTTTCAATTAAATATCTATGGGTAAAATACACAAATACGTACAGTTGTTTTTTTTTGGAACAATGGCCCTCATGCACGAAAATGTACTTATTCTTATCCTAAATTTCTCCTACTTTTGTTCGTACGAAGCGTTCGTACGAACATGCCACGTCAGAACCAACAAAGTCTTCTATCCACAGGAAAAGCGTGTAAACGGGCTGCTTAAAGGTGATGAATTCCACCTGTTCTACTCACCTGCGCGTGCTCGCGTGAAGGTAATTTACATAATTTCCACCCCTCAAAACACCATATAAGGCCACGCTTCCTGCCTTCTGACAGCAGGAAGTGTCCATTCATTCAAACTCATGAAGTAAAATGAGGAACTTCACGCGTTCGGAGATCTGCTCTCAGTCGCGCTGTGGCTACCCCCCCCCCCCCTGCAGGTGTCGGATGGTCAAATATCTTTAATGTTAGTGTAAAGTTTGTAAACAACTGTGTAGTTTCACTTATTCAGAAGAGCTGTGGCGCACCGCTGCCCCCCCCCCCCGCAAGTGTCGGATGGTCAAATATCTCTAATTTTAGTGTACTGTGTTACATTATAGTTTCACTTATTCAGAAGAGCTGTGGCGCACCGCTACCCCCCCACCCCCCGCAAGTGTCGGATGTGTTTTTCAACAGAAGCATTTTAAAATGTCTCTAAACTACAGTTAACTTCATATTAATATTGTAGTGCATATGCTGTGTGTCCCGTGGGTCGTACAGTATCAGAAATCAAGAATAAATGGTTTGATCTGAAAATGGCTTCAAACAAACGTCTCGCCGCAGCACGGACAGGAAGAGATCAGTCTGCGAGATGGATGGACAATACTGTAAATGCCACGCTGCAAGACGCGTGCCAACATGTTTTGCAGCACAAATGATGCGCGCACCTCCTGGTCAGCGCGCAACCACCACATTCTGCAGGTTATATTTCGAATCAGATATAATAATCTATTGCTCCGATGGTGTTTGACACAAGATCAGTCTTAATTCGTACTTGTTCTGCGGCGGTGTGAATTTTATGTACCTGGGTGAGGAGCGGCTTTGATGACCAAGGAGCGCACGACTCACTGAAGCCTGCGCGACACACCAGACAAATTAAACTTAAAATTATAATTCTAATTCAAACAGAATAACCTATTGTCAAGAATAATTATGGTGCGTGATTTTTTTAAACTCTAAATATTTTCTAAATAACGACATATGAAGTTATTCGTGGAGAAGATCCGTCTGGATGACAGCAGACTGACGCTCCTAAATTATACGACAGCTCCGGACCACTCGTAAATTCTGTTCGTATCTGAATAAATTCGTAGGATACGAAAACATTGTTGGATGACACATATGATCCTTAATCACTCGTACGCACAGGATAAGCACATATCTGTGCGTACGAACGGTTTGTGCATGAGGCCCAGTGTCTATAGCTGGTTAATTTATCAATAAATACAATAGCCTACCAGGAAGTCAATGATCGCTATCTTCACCTTCCTCTTGCACAAGCTTGTTCTGTTCTCCATCACTCAGCTGCCTTTCGAAACAGGGAAACCATCCCTCGCCCGTTTCATTGGTCCACTGTGACCTGTTCTGTAATTTCATTGGTTAGATTTTTTTTAACCATAATTTATACAGGTAGTCCCATTGAGTCATGGGGACATCCCCACCCCCACCCTTCGCCCAGAAGAGAGATGTTTATTGGGCAGCTATGTGAGCGCCCGGGTGTGACGAGGCTAAATGTTTTGGTGCCTGAAGCTCGTTAGCTTGTCAAAAATTAGCTGCAGTGTTGTATAAGCCGCGGTATGAAAAAAGTGGCGGCTTATAGTCTGGAAATTACGGTAAATCTAAATTAAAGACATTTCTTATTTTATTTTTCTTGTAGAGGGGGTCCCCGACTTACGAGCGAGTTCCGTTCCTACGACTTTCTCGTCGTAACACGAAACACGTGTTCTCGTAAGTCCGGATTTTCAGTCGTAAGTCAGAAAATTTATGCTAGCGCTACTACGAACACTCGTTTTTCAACACAAACTTTCATATTAGTTCATAAACATGCTCAGAAACTCGTTTACAAACGGTTAGCTAACACACTTTCATCTAAAAACACATAAAAGTGCTGTATTTTTTGTATGTTCTTTACAAATTTACTGTTCGTTAGTGAGCTCGTAAGTCCGGAACCTCGTAAGTAAGAGCGCTCGTAAGTCGGGGACCCCCTGTAATTGGTTTACAACTGTTTAGTACTGCTTTTACTGCGTTTACTTTAACATTGTTTCTTGGTATGTATGTATGTATGTGTAAATAGGTCAGAGCTATTCAACTGGTGGCCCGGGGGCCATATTAGGCCCACTGATGAGTTCATTTTTAAATAAAACCAGATCTTAAATCGTAAAACAAACTTATTTAATGACAATAGCTTCTGATTGTCCAGCCCCTGAGCTGTTCTGTGGCCCCTTGAGCAATTTAGCTGAATAGCCCTGCCGTAGGTAGTTTTAGCTTTTTATTCTGTAAAGCACCTTGAAATGAGCTATAAAAATAAATGTTGTTCAGCTGAACGGTGTTGAGTCCTGACAAACAGACCACACTGACACAATCATCCTGTTCTTCTTCTAGATTTCAATCATCCAGTTCCTTCTTTCTAATCACTGCACTTTATACAAACTCCTGTAGCACAAACTATCTTAGAGTAACAACTAAAAGTTGCTCGTTTTAACATCAAGGAGCAGAAACCTGATTAATGTTTGACGTATGTTGCAGCTGGGCAGTTTGAATGTCAGCTAATAGATAATAAATCTAAAACTAATCAAGAGTTAGTTTGCACAGTTGTTGGCATCCGAAACTCAACTGTTGCTTGTTCTAATTTTTAGCTTGAAGCTAATTTTGCTGAACTTCCTTCTCTCTCTGTAACCTTTGTAGTCATGGTTTGGTAACCCTTGCTAATCCTCTTATTATTTCTCTTGCTTCATTCCTATCCAACCCCATCTTCCGGCTAACCCAATCAAAACCCAATCAATTGCTCCAAAAACCTGTTTTCATGGTGACGGGATCGGCCATCTTTGCTTGGGGCTTCTGCTTCCTGTCTGACTTGGTGCTGGTGGGCTTGTGGCCTGGTTGGTTGGCGACACAGAAGGTGAAGACGACACTCACCTGGGCCCTATGTCCTCAGTCCAACTTCCACCCAGCGTCTACCAAAACTACGGCGAAGTCGAGGAGGCCGACCCGTACCAATACTACCAACCCAACTACCCCGCCCCGCAGCCCGTGTCGCCCGATGACCCCGAGCTCGACGACGCCGGAGCGTACCGCAGCGCACGGAGCGTCAAGGACGAAGGAGAGAGGATCAAGTCAAAGAGGAGGATAAAGAGAGGAGTGAAGAAGCTGCCTGAACTAAGTGAATGAAGCAGCTTGCCGTGTGTGATCGAGGGCTTGGAGCCACCATGAACTAATCAACAAGTGCCTGATGTAGAGGATTTCTTACGGACATTGTAGATGCAGCAGGACAGAATGAGGTCGGGGTAATTTAACTCATCTATGCTAACAAATTCACTTCAAGGAAACCATTTTTAAAGTTGTATTCATCGTCACAAACAAACTGAGCTCAACGGTTTTCTAATCAGTCATTTTCACCTCCTCAGCTGGTCTTAGTTTTAGTTTCACCTGGTTGTTAAAGTGCCTCCTAATGGTTTAATTGTGTATTTTTGTTCAACGTCTTGTTTTTGAAGGTCAAACAGCAAACAGTCTCATGTTTTCGTTCCTGTTAGTGTTGGGAATTTTACTTTGTCCTTTTTTGTTTTAAACCAAACAAATTCAAATTTTTTATATCAAAGTTACTGTTGCTAAACACGTATTTCCTTGAAATTGTTGTAAGCTGTTCTTGTTTGCCACACGTGTGATTATTACCTCCATTGCTTTGTTTTGAAGGTACCTAAACTTTACCGTCTGTCTTTTCCAGCTTCAGAACACAAATGTTTGTCAAAGTTGTGCATGTTTTTTTTTTGGTTTTTTTTACCATTTAATGCCAGATTTCATAAAGCCACAACATATTTACCTGTTACACATCAAGGTGATTTTCCTGAATCTGTTTGAATCAATGAAGCCTGAAGCTATTTTGATGATTTACTGAGGAATAAATTAGACTGACGCCTGTTTCTTACCCAGTTTTTCATAGCGTTAAATTTCTCTTCTTCATTTGGCATTTAAAATTTCCAGCCTCTGTTTATAACATTTTAAATTAAGTAGGACACCAATTGTTCCAGGATGAGATTTAACAAATTGAACTTCATTTTTTTCTCCTGAGGCACGTTCAATAATCCAGGTAGAAAAATCCAACAAAGTCAGGTTCTCTGGACGGATTCTTGTTGTTGAAACGTTTAGTCTTTTGTCCAAAAGACTTCTTCAGTCTGAGGAGCTGCAACAAACTCAGTCTTATAAATAAACCCTTCTCATAGTGGATCAACCAGTTTGATGGTGGCAAAGCTAGCTGTTTACATGATAAAGGACCATCAGCCGAACTATTGATCATTAGTGATCTGATGCCCGCTTGCCATTCACAGAGAGCTGAGGGATACTAGCAATAACAACATTGTAAGAGGTGGACAGTTGGACACGGAGGCCTCCACCCATGTACATGATGGACGGGTTCTTTTCACAAAGATGGCTTCTGTTATTGCTAGTATCACTCAGCTCTCTGTGAATAGTAAGCGTGGCCCTGTGCTAGCAGGAGGGAAAGCTTCTCTTCGACAGCTCTTAAGAGCCTCAAGAACCCAAAGCTCCCAGTCACGGCTCATCGGAGCAAGGAGCCAACCAATCAGTTAAACTACTTGCCCCTTTGGACTCCATCTCAACAATTAAGAATTTCTTCATTTACTTTACCCAATGTGCTATCACATGTAATCATTGTATTGCATTTTGTTTGACGCTGTTCCCCCTGCAAATCATTAATTAAAGCAAAGCATAAAACGTAAAATACTGGATCATCGTTTCATCGCGTTGTGTTCATGGACTAGAGCGACTTGGTTCAATTCCAACAGTAAGGGGTAGTATTTACGTGCGTCTGCTCTTTGTGGACTTCACATCTGCCTTCAACACCATGATCCCCCAAACTCTGATAGACAAACTATCCACACTTGGACTAAGCCCCTCTATTTGTAACTGGGTCTTAGACTTCTTAACAGACAGACCACAGTCCGTGAAGATCCACAACTTCTCCTCCTCCACCATCACCCTCAGCACTGGCTCTCCTCAGGGATGTGTGCTGAGCCCTCTTCTGTTCACTCTGCTCACATATGATTGTACAGCCACACATCCAGGCTGTCATATTGTTAAGTTTGCAGATGATACAGCTGTGGTGGGATGCATCACAGATAATGATGAATCCAGCTACAGACAGGAGGTGGAACATCTGGAGAGCTGGTGCAAAGAGAACAACCTTCACATGAATGTGAAGAAGACGAAGGAGATGATTGTGGACTTCAGAAGGAACAAACACACCCACACCCCACTGTATATAGGTGGATCTGCGGTGGAGGTGGTCTCCAGCTACAAATACCTGGGTGTACACTTGAATGATAACCTCAGCTGGAGCAATAACACCACCAGCCTGATCAAGAAAGGTCATCAGAGACTCTACTTCCTCAGACGGCTGAGACGAGCCGGTCTGAGAAGCCCAGTCCTCACCTCGTTCTACAGGTGTGCAGTGGAGAGCGTCCTGTGCTCCAGCATCAACGTGTGGCATGGAGGCTGCACAGTTGCAGAGAGAAAAGCTCTGCAGAGAGTGGTGAAGGCTGCACAGAAGTCTGTGGGAGTCAGTCTCCCCACCATCACAGACATTTACACCTCCAGATGCAGAAAAAGAGCCACCTGCATCATGAAAGACCTCACTCACCCAGCACACTCACTCTTTGCACCACTCCCCTCGGGACGGAGGTTGAGGAGCATCAAATGTAGAACCACTAGACTGAGAAACAGCTTCTACCCTGAGGCTGTCAGACTCATGAATAAATAAATAATAAGAATAAACACTGCAAAAGGTCACATCATACTGATACTGTACTGATCTGTTTCTTGTTGCTGCGTTCATCTGTGACCATCTGCTCATGTTCGTGCTGCTGTTTATAATGATGTTTTTCTACTACATTAGGGCTTAGTGTATTACTAGCTGATGTGATGTCTCTCTTAGTTAATCCTAGATGTTATTATTGTATTTCTCTTGCATTTGTTGTTGGATGTAACTGGGACCCTGTGTACATAATCTCGTTTTCAACACATGTACTACATGCGGTGCAAATGACAATAAATTCTCTCTGACTCTGACTCTGACTCTGATTTAAAGGTTTCCTTAACTTTGATTATAAACAACATCCTGGAATCTTATTCCTAGATTCTAAAAATTACCAGATCAGTAACAATAGCCATTCTACAACGGAGGTGAGCGACCATGAATGCAAGTTTCCCCGTGAGGCACGACCCAATCCCGGCTGCTAGGTTGGGCGAGTTGCGAGGTGAGATAAGGATGTGACTTGCAAAATGGAGGTCGTTAACATGTCTGGGCGAGACGCCTCCAGTCAGCCTTAAGTAAGGGGCGGCCGTGGCGTAGTGGTAATGGCAGTCGTCCCCCGATCGGAAGGTTGGCGGTTCGAATCCCGGTTCCCCACACCATGTGTTGTTGTGTCCTTGGGCAAGACACTTAACCCCGAGTTGCTCCCGGTAGGACTGGAAAGCACCTTGCATGGTAGTCTGCCGCTACCGGTGTATGAATGTGTGTAGCATTCAATGTGTGTAGCGCTTTGAGATTTTCACTAATGAAAAGCCCGTTATAAATTGAATTCATTATTAAGTAGAACTATCCTAAAGTTGCTCTGGGTAATACCCAAGTGTTAGGCTTAGTTCACCATACCCCATGGAGAAGGATGCACTGGTGCCTTGCCACAGCCCCTGTGGTAACCCCACTTGGGTAGATTCTTCACAGGGCACTAATGATCGGTCGTTAAGCTGACGGTCCTTTATCATGTGAACTGGTTTTATCTGTCAGCAGCAAACTAGTTGTTCCACTATGAGAAGGTCCTATTCATAAGACTGGGTTTGTTGCAGCTCCTCAGACTGAAGAAGTCTTTTGGATAGAAGATGAAACGTTTCAACAAGAAGAATCCGTCCAGAGTACCTGACTTTACTTTTTAATGTCATTTTTTCCATGTTTATGCAAGACCAAGGGACTGGTTTGAACAAATAAATTCAATGTGTCAATTCATTGAAGCTGCAATAATTTTGAAATTGTATTACTTTTGTACAGAATAATCTTCATCATAAACCCCAGTTTGTAGGAAAAAAGCATTTATTCACGTCTGGATATGTTTTTACTGTCGGAGCGATTCATTGTGACTGAATTTCAAACACTTGACTTCATCGTGTCTAAACGTTTCTTCAGTGTTTCTGAGGCCTCTGGTCTGTAAATGGAGCCTCTGGTCTTGATGTTTAAAACTAAAATCAAGGAAGTAATTTATTTTTTACTTGGTGTTGATTTTCTCAGAACAATAAAACTCAAGTTGAAGCGTTGTTTTTGTTTGTGTGTGTGTGTGCGGACAGATAATTTGGCTTGCTTTCCATCAGCGGGCTGTACGCCTGAACTGTGAGGGCTAATTAAAGCCGAGCTGAGCAAGAAGCTTTTTGGAGCTGCGAGCTGCAGGAGGCTGATTGGACACCTGCAGGATAACTGGACTGCCCGGCTCAGCGTCAGCTCTGACAGGACGAGGCTTAAAGCTGGCTCTGAACTGATGCTCATTTAAAATCTATTTAACCGTAGGAGGGAGTCTGTTCCACTCAGTCATGCTTGATACGACCTAACCAGACCTGATGCAAGCCTGGGGCTCAAATTACAACTTTACTCCAAAGATTGCATCGTGAACTTAAAATTCATATTATCTACAATATGCCTGTTTATTGAGCAAATTAATTTGGGGGGAATAAATTCCCAAATTACTCTTAAGTACCATAAAAGCTAAAAATTTAACAAAAAAGTGAGTTTGTCTTTCTAAATGATATATAAAAGCATTGGGAACTAGGGAAAATGCAGTGTGAATGTTTGTTGCAGAAGAACTTGCTGAAATGTAGCTGAAATGGGTGAACAAGCCTAACGTAGCAGAAGAAAGGAAGAACACATATTTGCTGAATTGGGTTAAAATAAGCAGAAATTGACACAAAAATTAGGAAATTAGCTTTGAAAAAAGCTGAAATGAGTTTAAAAAAAAAGGTAACTGAAAAGGCAGAAAGATGCTTAAACTACTAGAAGGAAATTGAAGGAGTTGAAATGACCTCCAAGAATGTGGAATTAGCTGAAAAGGCAAAATTTTGCATAAAAACAGCTCAATAATAACTCAATTAGCAGAAAATGCTAAAAGTATAAGAAATAAGCCAGAAGGAGCATAGGCTGAAAGTTGCAGAAATTACCACAAAAAATGTATCAGAAAACAGCTGAAATTAGTTTAAAATGCTATTGGCTGAAGAGTTGGAAGAAGTTTAAATTAGCAGAAGAAAGAGGGAAAACCAATTAGGATGAAAGAAGCAGAAACGAGCACAAAAATGTGGACTTGTTCTGGAAAAACAGCTGAAATGTAGCTAAAAATCAGAAAGAAGCTGAAATTGCAAGAAGGAAGTGGAGAGCATGTTTGCTGAAGTAGGTTAAAATAAGCAGAAATTAACACAAAAATCAAGAAATTAGCTTTTGCAAGAAGGAAGTGGAGAGCATGTTTGCTGAAGTAGGTTAAAATAAGCAGAAATTAACACAAAAATCAAGAAATTAGCTTTAAAAAAGCTGAAATGAGCCACAAAAAAAAAAGTAGCTGAAAAGGCAGAAAGATGCTTAGAAGGAAATTGAAGGAACTGAAATGACCTCCAAGAATGTGGAATACCTGAAAAACAACTAAATTTAATATAAAAACAGCTCAATATTAGCTCAATAGCAGAAAAAGCTGAAACTAGAAAAAAAGTAAGCTGGAAGGAGCATAACAAGCTGAAAGTTGCAGAAATTACCACAAAAAATAATCTGAAAACAGCTGAAATTAGCTTAAAATGCTATTAGCTGAAAAGTTATAACAAGCTGAAATTAGCAGAAGAAAGGGGGAGAAAAAAAACAGGCTGAAATTAGCACAAAAATGTGGAAATTATCTGGAAAAACAGCTGAAAAGTAGCTAAAAAAATCTGAAAGAAGCTGAAATTACAAGAAGTAGAGAAAGCACATTTTTACTGAATTAGGCTGAACAAAGTTGAAATGAGTTCAAAAAATGTGGCATTAGCTGAAAAATAAAGATGGCAAAGTGAGGGAATGTGGTCAATTTGTCCTCCAGCAGTCTTAGCCTATAGCAGCCGAACTAAGGGAAAAACTCAATTACTAGTTTAAAACAGCTAAATGGTAGCTGAAACAGAAAATGTAGACACTTGCATAAATAAGCTGAAGGGAGCATAGCAAGCTAAAATTAGCAGAAAGAAGTTGGAAGAAGCACAAAATATAGTTAGCAGAAATAATCTGAAAGGAACACAAAACAGCTGAAAGTAGCAAATTATCTATTTATTTATTTATACACGGAAGCTGAAAATGTGAAAGGAGCAGTAAAAGGTTCTAAAGATGTGGAGAATGTCAAATGAGCTCAATTCATTTTTATGAGAAAAAAGTGGCAGAAAAGGCTTAAATATTTCAAACAGCTTAAG
>JBBPBX010010767.1:19839-31581 GCA_038048925.1 Garcialebias charrua | reverse complement strand
TATATATATATATATATACATATCCATCCATCCATCTTCTTCCGCTTATCCGGGGTCGGGTCGCGGGGGTAGCAGCCTAAGTAGGGAGGCCCAGACTTCCCTCTCCCCAGCCACTTGGAGCAGCTCCTCCGGGGGAATCCCAAGGCGTTCCCAGGCCAGCCGAGAAACATAGTCCCTCCAGCGCGTCCTGGGTCTTCCTCTGGGTCTCCTCCCGGTGGGACATGCCCGGAACACCTCACCAGGGAGGCGTCCAGGAGGCATCCTAACCAGATGCCCGAGCCACCTCAACTGGCTCCTCTCGATGTGGAGAAGCAGCGGCTCTACTCCGAGTCCCTCCCGGATGACTGAGCTTCTCACCCTATCTCTAAGGGAGAGTCCAGCCACCCTGCGGAGAAAACTCATTTCAGCCGCTTGTATCCGAGATCTTGTTCTTTCGGTCATAACCCAAAGCTCATGACCATAGATGAGGGTGGGAACGTAGATCGATCGGTAAATTGAGAGCTTTGCCTTTTGACTCAGCTCTCTCTTCACCACGACAGACCGGTACAGCGCCCGCTTCACTGCGGACGCTGCACCTATCCGCCTATCGATCTCACGCTCCAGTTTTCCCTCATTCGTGAACAAGATCCCGAGATACTTAAACTCCTCCACTTGGGGCAGGACCTCCTCCCCGACCCGGAGAGGGCATGCTACCCTTTTCCGGCTCAAGACCATGGCCTCGGATTTGGAGGAACTGATCCTCATCCCGGCCGCATCACACTCGGCTGCAAACCGCTCCAGTGAAAGTTGTAAATCACGAACTGATGAAGCCAGTAGGACCACATCATCTGCAAAAAACAGAGAAGCGATTCTAAGGTCACCAAAACGGATCCTCTCAACACCTTGGCTGCGCCTAGAAATTCTGTCCATAAAAGTTATGAACAGAATCGGTGACAAAGGGCAACCTTGGCGGAGTCCAACTCTCACCGGAAACGAGCCTGACTTACTGCCGGCAATGCGGACCAAGCTCTGACACCGGTCGTACAGGGACCTAACAGCCCTTATCAAAGGGCCTGGTACCCCATACTCCCGGAGTACCCCCCACAGAACCCCCCGAGGGACGCGGTCGAATGCCTTCTCCAAGTCCACAAAGCACATGTAAACTGGTTGGGCAAACTCCCACGCACCCTCCAGGACCCTGTTGAGGGTGTAGAGCTGGTCCAGTGTTCCACGACCAGCACGAAAACCACATTGCTCCTCCTGAATCCGAGGTTCGACTATCCGACGGACCCTCCTCTCCAGAACCCCTGAATAGACCTTACCAGGGAGGCTTAAGAGTGTGATCCCCCTATAGTTGGAACACACCCTACGGTCCCCCTTTTTGAATAGGGGAACCACCACCCCAGTCTGCCAATCCAAGGGAACTGCCCCCGATGTCCACGCGATATTGCAGAGTCGCGTAAGCCAACACAACCCTACAACATCCAGAGCCCTAAGGAACTCCGGGCGAATCTCATCCACCCCCGGAGCCTTGCCACCGCGGAGCTTTTTAACCACCTCGGCGACCTCAGCACCAGAGATCGGAGAACCCGACCCAAAGTCCCCAGGCTCTGCTTCCTCAGTGGAAGACGTGCCAGTAGGATTGAGGAGGTCTTCGAAGTATTCCGCCCACCGACTCACAACATCCCGAGTTGAGGTCAGCAGCACGCCACCTCCACCATAAATGGTGTTGGTCTCGTACCTCTTTCCCCCCCTGAGACGCCGGATGGTGGACCAGAATCGCCTCGAAGCCGTACGGAAGTCATTCTCCATGGCCTCTCCGAACTCCTCCCACGCCCGAGTTTTTGCCTCAGCAACCACCCGAGCCGCATGCCGCTTGGACTGCCGGTACCTATCAGCTGCTTCCGGGGTCCCACAAGCCAAAAAGGCCCAATAGGACTCCTTCTTCAGCCTGACAGCATCCCTCACTGCCGGTGTCCACCACCGGGTTCGAGGGTTGCCACCTCGACAGGCACCAACAACCTTGCGGCCACAGCTCCGATAAGCTGCCTCGACAATAGAGGCGCGGAACATGGCCCACTCGGACTCCATGTCCCCCGCCTCCCTCGGAACGTGTTCAAAGCTCTCCCGGAGGTGGGAGTTAAAGCTCCGTCTTACGGGAGACTCTGCCAGACGTTCCCAGCAGACCCTCACAATACGTTTGGGTCTGCCAGGTCTGACCGGCATCCTCCCCCACCATCGGAGCCAACTCACCACCAGGTAGTGGTCAGTTGACAGCTCTGCCCCTCTCTTCACCCGAGTGTCCAAGACATGCGGCCATTTACCATTTAAAAAAAACTACAGGGGTTGCAACGTCATTTTGAAAGTACTTATGGCAGATGGAAGGCATTAATCAAGGTTGCTAAAAAATCTGTTATAAAAGGAGATCCAGTTGACATTCTTGAAGGTCATATGGACATTGTGCAAAGAGAACTAGATGCTCTTAATGATATTTATGATCAATACAGAGCAATAGATGGACCACCCCATGATGTGCGTTCCAAGTTAGACAAAGGCATATCAGTGACTAAGGTAGTTTTCCAAAACATCCAATGTTATGTTGAGGGAATAAATAAGGAGGAGATTGTTTGGCCTGATGCTAGTTCTGTATTTACATCTTCTAGCTCAGATACTGTCTCAGTTTATAGTCCGTTTAAGGCCAGTACAGTTATTTCTAATGGCTCCTCCACCAAAAGACACGAAGCTATGGCAGAGTATGAAGCCACAAAGGCTGTGCTTAAGATAATGGCTGAACAAGAGAAATTTAGAGGAAAAATGCAAACCATAGAAGAAGAAAACAAACGCATAATTGCAGAACAAGAAGCTGCTGCAATGTCACAACGTCATCTAGATGAAAGAGAGGAAACTGAACGCAAGTTAAAAAGAGAAAAGGAGAAGGCGGCTGTGATCAAGAGACAACAAGCGGAAAGTGCTGCAAGGGGAAAGTCAGTCGAGGACTTAAAAAAGGAAATTGAAAGACTGGAAATTCTGAAAAAACTCAATGCAGCAAAGGTAAAATTGCAAGTTTATGAAGAAGACTACTTTTCAGTGAAGCAAGAAAGCATCAGTCCGAATCCTGCAAACATACAGGTAACTAAGTTCAAAGACACTGCTAATCAACCCACACAACCACCACAACAGCTAAATGTCATTCACGAGAGCACAGGTGAGCTTGTAAAGGTTTTAGCAGAAGCCATGTCAGCTAATAGGCTACCGATTCCAGAGCCCTCAGTATTTTGTGGGGATCCACTTAAGTTTAAACATTGGAAAGCATCTTTTGAGACTCTAATAGAGAGAAAGAACATTCCCACAGCAGAAAAGATATTTTTCCTACAGAAGTATGTAAGTGGGTGTGTTAAAGAAGCCTTAGATGGCTATTTTCTGATTGGCTCTGAAGACTCTTATATGGCAGCATGGAATATGCTCAATGAACGTTATGGAGAGCCTTTTGTCATTGCTAAGGCCTTCAGGGACAAGCTGCATACATGGCCAAAGCTCCAAGGTAAAGACAGTGCAGAATTAAGAAAGTTTGTGGATTTCTTACAAAGCTGCCAATCTGCAATGGCTACCAATGATAATCTGAACATCCTCAATGATGGAATAGAGAATCAAAGACTTGCTGCTAAACTGCCAGACTGGTTAAGCAACAGATGGAACCGGAAGGCTACAGTGTACCAGCTGGAGCACAAACAGTTCCCACGTTTCAGTTACTTTGTAACATTCCTTTCAATGGAGGCAAGTATTGCATGTAATCCCATTACATCATTCCAAGCTATAAGACAAAGTGACTTTGACAAACCAAAGACAAAACCTCAACTTACACTCATTCATAAGAAGCAAGATACAGCGAAAATATTTACAACTAACTCTACAGAAAGAAGCATGATCTCTTGTGTGTATTGTAAAAGAGCAGGACACAGCTTACACAAATGTCGTAAGTTCACTGAGAAACCAGTTACTGAGAGAGTCAAGTTCATTCAAGGTGAAAAACTATGTTTTGGCTGTCTAAATAGTGGTCACTTCTCCAAGAACTGTACCAATCGGATGACATGCAACACGTGCTCAAGACAACATCCCACATGTCTGCATGAAGAAAGACAAAAGACACGAGACAAAGAAAGAACAACCTAAAGAACAAGAAGTAGCTGAAGGGAAGGAAACTCAGCAACAGGTAACACAGTCACAAGACACAGTTAACGAAAGTACGTCTAACAGAGTGACTCATGAAAGTAGAAACACACAGACGTCTGCAATAGTACCTGTCTATGTATCCACACAAAATGAGCCAAGCAAAGAAATACTTACCTACGCTCTACTGGACACACAGAGTGATTTGTCCTTTATTCTCAATGAAGTAGCGAACAATCTGGACACAGCCAAAACCAAAGTTAAACTCAAATTGTCTACAATGTCATCCAAGAAAACAACTGTACCATATACGAAACTTGAAGCTTTGCAAATAAGAGGATTGTTTTCCTAAAAGAAACTCACTGTGCCAGTTGCCTACACACGTGGTTTTATACCTGCCACTCGTAGCCATATTCCTACTTCAGACACGGCAAGGTCATGGCCACATTTGGAGCATCTCACTGGACACATTGCTCCACCATTGGACTGTGAGATAGGACTCCTACTAGGCTACAACTGCACACAAGCCTTAATGCCCAGAGAAGTCATATGTGGTGAAGGAAGCCAGCCTTATGCCCAGAAAACAGATTTGGGCTGGAGCATTATAAGTTACTGTGACTCATGTAACGCAGGCAGCGACGTAATTGGAGTAAGTCATCGCATCACTGTAAAGCAAGTAATACCAGAGACTGAACCAACCACAAAGCTAAAGAATAAAGTTCATTATATCTGCAAGACACAAATAAAAGAAGTAACAGGTCCAGATGTAATCAAAGCACTTGAATCAGATTTTATAGAGAGAGCAGTGGAAGAGACGAGCATTTCACAAGAAGATGTCTGCTTCCTAAGAAAGCTACAAGAAGGAATTAAACAAAAGCAAGATGGACATTATGAAATGCCCCTGACTTTCAAAAGTGACAGACCAAATCTTTCCAATAGCATGTCAAGTGCAATGCAACGCTTAAGCAGTCTCAAACGCAGATTCATAAGCGATCAAAAGTACTACTCAGACTATGCAAAGTTCATGGAGGACATTATTGCACGCGATGATGCAGAGAAAGTACCGGAGAAGGAACTCCCAGGCGCTTTCAATAGCTGCCCACTGCCCCACCTGGTGGTGGTTGGGTTAAATGCAGAGACTAATTTCATCTTGTATGGAAACATACACAGATGACAAATGTGACATTATTATTATTATTATTATTAATACCCCTGCTTGGTATATTCCCCACTATGGGGTATACCACGCTTAAAAGCCCGGCAAGATCCGTGTAGTCTTTGACTGCTCTGCACAATATCAAGACACTTCGCTAAATGAACACCTGCTTACAGGGCCTGACCTAACAAACGCTTTGGTGGGAGTACTCTGTAGGTTCAGGAAGGGCTCAGTGGCTGTAATGTGTGACGTGGAGCGCATGTTTCACCAGTTCCATGTAACAACCCAAGACCAGGATTATTTACGCTTTCTATGGTGGGAGCATGGGGATCTAAGTGTTCTCCCCTCAGTCTTTTGCATGAAGGTTCACCTGTTTGGTGCAACGTCTTCACCTGGTTACGCCAATTTTGGTTTAAAACATCTAGCTGCACAAGGCGAGGGAAAGTTCTCTCCAACCACAGTGAAGTTTATTCAAAGAAACGTTTATGTAGATGATGGACTTGTAAGTGTTACATCAGACGCAGAAGCAATAAAACTAGTCAAGGAAGCAAGAGAGCTGTGTAACACAGGAAAACTATTACACAAGTTCGTATCAAACAGTGACAATGTGTTAAAGTCGCTGCCCAAAGAGGAGTGTGCTGACAGTATTAAATATTTGGATCTAGCAGGAGAGCTACTGATGGAAAGAGCACTTGGTGTTCAGTGGTGTATTTCTTCTGATGAGTTTCAGTTCAGAATAACAGTATAGAACACCCAATGACAAGAAGAGGAATCCTGTGGACAGTGGCGTCAGTGTATGTTCCACTGGGATTTGTGGCACCCTTCATCCTAAAAGGAAAACAAATCCTGCAACAGTTATATCAGGAGAATGTCGGATGGGACAAGCCTCTTTCGGATCAACTCTACAGAGAGTGGAAATCCTGGCTTCTAGATCTTCAAAATTTGTCAAAGAGACAAATCTAGCAAAGAAACAAAAGGAATGCAAAGATAATCGACGTTGTTATTCTTCAAGAAGACAATTCTCCAAGGAACAAGTGGAAACTTGCAAGAGTAATAGAGGTATACCTAAGCACAGATGGAAGAATCAGGAAGGTGAAACTGTTGATGAGTGACTCAACCTTGGATAAGGATGGAAAAAGGACTGTCAATCCAGTGTATCTTGATAGACCAGTTCATAAAACTGTGTTGTTACTAGAAGCAGAGTAAATGCTAAAAATGTAAATATATTTTATTGTAATGTTATATGTTTGAAGTGAAATCCCAATAGGTTAGTGATTTGGTGGGAGTTTTACTGCCATAGTTTTAGTTTACATGTCTTATTTTGTATTATGCACATTCTTTTGTTATTATGACTCTTGTTTTGAAAGGCAAAAGTAGGAAGTGCTTTCCAGCATGTTGCTAGGTAACCAAAGAAAGAAGATTTACGTGCTATGAAGGCATGATATTGGCAAGTAACTGTACAAAAGTAATTTGAATTTAAGAAGTACTTTATTACTGTACTTTCATTTCTACCTCAAGGGTCAGCCAGCGAGGTATTTATATGTTATATCATTTTTATTTCACGATTGTATTCATGACACCGTCTCACTTAAGTTTATGTTGTATTTTTAGTTCGACGGTAGTGTTGGTGTCAGTGACAACGAAAGTGAAGTGTAATAAGAAGATTTCCATTAAAACTGACTACACACTAGCAGTTCAACGAATTCATTCATGTTGTAAAGAAGAGGTGGAAGTGGTCTTGCGCCTTGGTCAGAGTATCAATATACTTAGCTCTGGTAGCTCTAGTCTGTTTGTTCACCATCTTCCGCCTATACAAATGGCGGAAAACCAGTGGTGTAGTCTACGTGATACGCAGGTATACGCCGTATACCCACTAGAAAAGCTTGGGGATTTCCGTATAACCACTTAAATGTGCCCAATGATACGTAACGTGACAACAAACACGCGTTGCATAAAGATAAATTATGTTCGCTGCTCATAAGGACTCTTCACTGCGCCGCAACTCTCGCGGTTGCCATAGTTTCGTGTTCCTCTGTTGTACGTGAGGCTCACAGCCATTGGCTGAGCTGAGCTCACTACCATAGTTCTCTGCTCTGTGATTGGTTTCTTAAGAAGCTCCTTTATGATTGGCTGCTCGGGATGCAGGGGACAGACGGTGTAGGTAGAGCATTTTCGCTAACGACGACAGACTCAAAATGAAAAGGAAACAAGCTACACTTTTTGAATGTTTTTATAAACCAGCTGAACCCGAAGCTACAGAGACAACATTAGAAGAACCTACCAGTTCGACGGCCGAAACCAGCCATAATGAGGTTGATATCTGCATTTCCCCAGGTAAGTGTTGGCTAGTACAAGTTAGCTGAAGCTAGCTCAAGCAGCAGCAAGTAACTGCATGTTTTTATCGACCTTTTCTGATGCCAAACTCCAAAATGCGCATCAAGAAACCTTGATGGAAACACGGTTACTGTCCAGAATTTTACAGTAACATTTCATATAAATAAATATGTGAATATAAAAATGATTTGTTTGTGACAAAGTCTGTCACTCCAATAATCAACAAAATGCTATGCTTTTTACTCTGTTTTAAAACTCCTTGTTTCATTTTTAGATCCAAATTGGCCAGCCTTGTGGAGTGAAAGTCAGGCTCGGGAATTTAAAAACAGACATCCCTGGTTGGAATGGAGGAACAAAAAATTAGGTAAATATAAAAAAATATGGGAACCAATTTGTATATAAGGTTTAATTGATATATTTCCAACATTAACATATTATGACTTGATAATTTTAAAATAGTCTGATAATCATATCTTTCAAAAGTTTAGTACAGTATATTACATGAGAAATTATATATGTGTGTGTGATCATTTCATTTTCACGTTTTAGTTGGTCATAATGCAAAAGTGTATGCAAGTAATAATGAAAGGTAATAATGAATGTAATTGTCGACACATGCTTACAGTCTAGTGAATCAGTAGATTCTAGTATTATTACTGGTATCAGGAAATATTAAAAAATATACAATTATGACAATTTTTATTTACTTCCTGCAGGATGTGCTGTTTGCAGTACCATAACGTCAACTGGTGTCCTGACTGAAAAGAGGGTCTCCATATCGGAGGAGTGGGCCTCCTTCAAGATCCAGTCATCAGGCTCAGGTTTGTTGTGCATTTATTAAAATGTAAGCATCACAGACATTTTGCAATGTTAAATATGCTTAAAATTCAAAATAAATTGTCAATTACATTGCACTACATTGCATTTTTGTCTCTAAATGTCCTGATTCATCTCAGTAATCTAGGTAGAAAAAGGAAAAATTAAGTACCGGTAGGTCCTCCGGACAGGTTTTTGTCTCTAAGCACAGTATACCCACTAGAAATGTAGACTACACCACTGTGGAAAACCCAGTATTGCGCAATACCGGTCATGTGTGTGTGTGAACTATGTACAGGTGGTCCCCGACTTATGAGCGAGTTTCGTTAATACGACTATCTCGTAAAGGCCCCGGCATAGCTCTGCGTACGGCCTGTACGCCGCTCTACTCGCGTGTTCTGTGCACACACGTTCACAAGCACAGCTCTGCGTTCGTTCTCGCGTTAAATGCTCACGTTTTCGCTACAAATTCTTGTCGTAATTTGAGCAGCTGCGCGCAGAGAGTTTACCTACGGGACAAACTGAGGTCGCTGATTGGTCATTTGTTGACATGCCTACTGAATTGATTGACAGGTCGGGTGGGGAAAAAACAAAAAGGCACGAGCCGGCTGGCTGCAGCCGCTGCGGTGTTCTAAACTTTATTTGTTAATAAAAAGTTCTAAAAAATAAAAACAGGGAGTGCTGGTCCTGTAGCCCACAGCCCACCAGGAAATCTGTGGAACCTTGCGCAGCCACGTAGGACCCGAGTTTAATTCGCTCGTGACAAATTCATTCATTTCAGTCATGGAGTCAACGGAGGAGGAAGTGATCACTTGACTTTTGGCAAAAAACAAAAGAAAAGGCCAGATCAGGGATGAAAAAAGGGGAATTTAATTAATTTATGTGACATACAAAACAGTCCGGCGCCGGGCAGTTTATTGTGAGACAACGCGCCTCGCGTAGCCTATGCGGTCGTAAAATTTGAGCTTTGCGCGTTCGTGCCCTGCGGGGCTACGCTTGTGCCTCTGCGTACGTACGACGTACAGCAAAAAAAAAAATCTTATTTTGAGCTGCAGCTTGTCTCGTCTGTTTGCATGTTAGCTCTTGCACGTCCGAGCTCCCCAGCTTCGTGCTGCTCCACGTGGTCCAAACTGTTTACAGGAAGGACTGTTAGCATGTTAACTTATACATTTGGAGACCGAAAAAGAGTTTAATAACTTACTGAAAGCCCTAAAAAAGCTAAGTCTGGTCCTCTGGACATTCAAAAAACAAAACAAAACAAAGCAAAAAAACTGTAGAAACATTTCGTCTTTTGTCCGAAAGACTTCCTCAGTCTGAGCTGAATACAGCTTCTCAGACTGAGGAAGTCTTTCAGACGAAAGACGAAACGTTTCTACAATTTTTTTTGTTTTGTTTTGTTTTTTGAATGTCCAGAGGACCAGACTTAGCTTTTTTAGATTTTTCTACCTGGATTATTGAGCATGCATCAGGGTTTACTGAAAGCCGTTTCTCCGCGGTGTTCGTCCATCCAAACAAGCTGCCCGCGTTAGCATGTTAGCCCCCGACCTTTAGGCCTGCACTCGTTAGCATGTTAGCCCCCGATCTTTAGGCCTGCGCTCGTTAGCATGTTAGCAAGGCTGTCGGCGTTGTTTCGCGGATATCGAGGCGAGCTCCCGGACGTAGATGGCCTCTCCGTGGCATGTCGGCTCGGTGTCCCATGGGGCTTTAGCATCCAACCGTGCATCCTACAGCAAGGCTTGCTAGAATGTTAGTTCGTTGCTACTCCGGTCCGGCTGGCTGTCTGCTGCTTCACGCAGTCAACAGTGTCGTTTTGCTTCGCCCATCCGTTCCTCCACAAAACCACCGTTCAGCTCCAGATCATGTATCTGAGCGCAGGAACCTCCGAGCGGACAAAGCCGGCTAGAGCTACGAGGTTGCTGGAGCTATCTGGCTAAGGCTAAACTCGTGGGCACTGCCGAAAACTGATTGACTGCCGAAAACTGGCGGAAACTGCCGCAAAACTTTCTAAATGGTGTAGTGGCAGGGCTTACGACTTGGGACCCGAAGGACGCGGGTTCGCGCCCCGGCCACTACACACCTTGGGGTGTCTATGAGTGCACACCTAATTCTCCAGCTCCCCGGGCGCTTTCTATGGCTGCTCACTGCACCACCTGGTGGTGGTTGGGTTAAACGCAGAGACGAATTTCGTCTGTGTATGGGAAACATACACAGATGACAGAAAAGGACATTATTATTATTATTATTAAATCGGCTTAAAAATTAAAAATGATATAATTATAATAATAATACTTTATTTATAAAGCCATTTAAAACAACTACAGCTGCAGCAAAGTGTTGTACACATGAAATTAAGAACATTTAAACACGCAAAAATTTTTTTTAAATTATTTTTTATTTCATATTTTTATTAAATATGATAGCTCGTAAATTCGGTACCTTGTAAGTCGATATGCTCGTAAATTGGGGAGCACCTGTATTGCCATTAGCTTGTCACAAGATACAGCTTTTACATAATAGTCTAGTCTGCAGTGTTGCCAGATTGGGTGGTTTACCGCCATTTGGGCGGTTTTCATTCTACTTTGCAGGTAAAAATAGATTTGGGCGGGTGGGGATAATTTGGGCAGATTTGGAGTCAGATCAGCGGTTTCTGAGTTAATCTATTAAACACATTTCAATTAACTATTCATCATTATTTTATAGCAAAGCTCCTCTGACCTTTCTCCACTGATTAACTATTGTCATCTGCCAGGACGATCGCAACAGAGAACTGGTGAGGCAGTGGACACCTCGTTGAGTGAGCTGGTCTGTAGCGGCGGTACGTCGGAGCGGCCGCCATTTTGGATGTGGCAGAACTGCCTGTCAACTGATAGAAGGAAACAGACTGAACTTCATAAAGCACTGTTTTACAAAGTGTTTTATGTTAATGCCTGTCATTCACACACACTAATATATTTGGAAAACAAACATGCACCAAAGACAACATTTAACATTTAAAGTGTTTATTAAAAGTGTTTATCCCTTAAATGTTTAGGTTATAGGTAAACACTAAGCTAACAATATTTTGAGTGTTTACAACTAATAACGTGTGTAATGCTATTACTGTGATGATAAATATAGAAATATTCATTAGTGAACATTTAATGTGTCTATAATAATCAGATCCTGAAATGTGACGTGTTGAATAAAGAGCACCAATGATCACATTTACTGGTTTTGATTAATCACATTGAACATATACACACCAATACAGTATATCTTTACAGGAGTTGGGGGTATTGTGTGTGGAAAAA
>JBBPBX010010767.1:0-11995 GCA_038048925.1 Garcialebias charrua | reverse complement strand
TGAGAGAGGAGTAAAGGAGGCCATCTTTGTGAAAAGAAACCGCCCATCATTAAACAGGGGTGGAGGCCTCCGAGTTCAACTGTCCCCCTCCTACAATGCTGTGATTGCTGGTATCACTCAGCCCTCTGTGAATAGCAAACAACCATCAGGGTGCTAACGATCCATTGTTAGGCTGATGGTCCTCCTTGATCATGTGAGCAGCTGGTTTCAGGCTGTCATCAGCCAACTGGTTGTGTAACACTGTGAGAGGGTGCTATTTATAAGACTGAGCTGAACCCAGCACCTCAGACTGAGGAAGTCTTTCGGACGAAAGACGAAACGTTTCTACAATTTTTTGCTTTGTTTTGTTTTTTTGTTTTTTGAATGTCCAGAGGACCAGACTTAGCTTTTTTAGATACCCAAAAGTTGCGTTTCCCCCACACAGTGTCCGTGTAAACAGGGCCTAACTCGCATGACGTCTTTAAACTGTTTTTACACCTGAGCTACCTTAGCCCTCTGTGTGGAGCAGGGAGCTGGTGGATCAGATGGTTGGGATTAGAGACTTTGTTCAAGGGCCTTTCCTAACCACATTTTGATGTTGTCAGTCCAGGGAGTCGAACCAGCGACCTTCCAATCACATCTAATCTCTGCTCCACCACTCGCCCATACACTGATGCTGTTAACTTTAATAAAGATTTAAAAAACTAATGTTAAAACTAATTTTACACATACACATTTAAACATAATTGTACTGATCATTCGAAAAGAAAAGAAAGATTCAAACATCGCTCTCAAAATCATTTAGAAATACATAATTAGTCTGACAAATGGTAAAGGCTGAAACAACACTAATAAATGTGTCTTTGCCGTTTCCAGTCTTTTTCATTGCCTCTTATATTGTGAAAAAAAGAAAGAAATTAACCCATTTAAACAGTTTAAATAAGATAAAAAACACAAAACGATCAAAATGACATAAGCAATACACAGCGGAAGAAAAAAATATACAAAGTATACTGTTGCCTCCTGTTGCTAAATTCACAAACCTTATTGGGGGCTGCCATTGAATGCATGGAAGCCACCTATTGTTATTGTGCTCGAACGTGTGTCTACATTGTCGTCGAGCGTTAATGCGGCCCGAACCACAATGTCTACCCCCACAAAAGTTATATCAAAACGACTGGCTCGGCCCCCTGATGTGTGCTATTACTTTTATTGGCATTTCGAGTTACCATGGCAACGTAATTTGCGAACAAAGACGTAATGAATCTCCAAATCCAGGAACTAGTTGGTTACTGCCCACTTATTATTCTACACCAGAAAAAGTTATCTTTTTCAACTTTAATACGGACCGAACCACAAAGTGAACCCCCACAAAAGTTATATCAAAACGACCGGCCCGACTCAGAGATGTGTGCTATTACTTTTCTAAGCAATCGGAGTTACCATGGCGATGTATTTTGCTAACAAAGTTGCCATATTTCCCCATTGAAAATGAATGGGAGAACACTCCTCACACAAACTGCTGCTGTCAAGTCACATGATTTAGAATCTGATGAAAACATACTCACTGTTGGTACTGTTTGAAACTCATAGAAAGTATTTATCAAATGTATCTCTAGAACTGATTAACATTTGGAGCCATTTTGATTCAAGATGTCTGGCAACAGCCTGGCAGCCCCCATCAAAGTTTCTCCGGAACTTTCTAGTTATAAAATACATTTCAAGATGTATACAATTTTACATCAATTCCGCTTAATCCAAAAATCTCAATTCAACCTTCAACTGAAACCTGGTGTTTTTAAGCATTACTCCCCAACAACAAGATTTTTGAACCAACACAATTACCGTACTCCAAAATCCCAAGTACCCTTTTTTCAATCAATTTTTGGATACAGTTCCAGATCATATTAGATTTTCTTTTGTATTAAGAGTTCAACCTATCAAACATTATATTGACTGTTTTTTTGGGGAAAAGTTACTAAATATAATACACTTTAGGAATGTCTTTTTGTTTAATACTTAGTGCCTTAGTAAACTTTGCAACCCTACTGAAATCATACATTAACAGATCTACCTTAGAACAATTTTAGCTTATTATGAAGCCCTGTATTTGAAATATGTTGCTTGTGCATGTACGATTACTAGTTTTTCCTGCCATAATCCCTTTCCCACAGCTGACAATCATTGAATCAATCCACCCTTCCACACTTGCAGCTGATCCTGATAACTACTCTGCTTGGTACTTAAGAGTCAGAGTCAGAGTCAGAGAGTCAGAGTCAGAGAGAATTTATTGTCATTTGCACCGCATGTAGTACATGTGTTGAAAACGAGATTATGTACACAGGGTCCCAGTTACATCCAACAACAAATGCAAGAGAAAAACAATAATAACATCTAGGATTAACTAAGAGAGACATCACATCAGCTAGTAATACACTAAGCCCTAATGTAGTAGAAAAACATCATTATAAACAGCAGCACGAACATGAGCAGATGGTCACAGATGAACGCAGCAACAAGAAACAGATCAGTATCAGTATGATGTGACATTTTGCAGTGTTTATTCTTATTATTTATTTATTCATGAGTCTGACAGCCTCAGGGTAGAAGCTGTTTCTCAGTCTAGTGGTTCTACATTTGATGCTCCTCAACCTCCGTCCCGAGGGGAGTGGTGCAAAGAGTGAGTGTGCTGGGTGAGTGAGGTCTTTCATGATGCAGGTGGCTCTTTTTCTGCATCTGGAGGTGTAAATGTCTGTGATGGTGGGGAGACTGACTCCCACAGACTTCTGTGCAGCCTTCACCACTCTCTGTAGAGCTTTTCTCTCTGCAACTGTGCAGCCTCCATGCCACACGTTGATGCTGGAGCACAGGACGCTCTCCACTGCACACCTGTAGAACGAGGTGAGGACTGGGCTTCTCAGACCGGCTCGTCTCAGCCGTCTGAGGAAGTAGAGTCTCTGATGACCTTTCTTGATCAGGCTGGTGGTGTTGTTGCTCCAGCTGAGGTTATCATTCAAGTGTACACCCAGGTATTTGTAGCTGGAGACCACCTCCACCGCAGATCCACCTATATTCAGTGGGGTGTGGGTGTGTTTGTTCCTTCTGAAGTCCACAATCATCTCCTTTGTCTTCTTCACATTCATGTGAAGGTTGTTCTCTTTGCACCAGCTCTCCAGATGTTCCACCTCCTGTCTGTAGCTGGATTCATCATTGTTTGTGATGCATCCCACCACCGCTGTATCATCTGCAAACTTAACAATATGACAGCCTGGATGTGTGGCTGTACAATCATATGTGAGCAGAGTGAACAGAAGAGGGCTCAGCACACATCCCTGAGGAGAGCCAGTGCTGAGGGTGATGGTGGAGGAGGAGAAGTTGTGGATCTTCACGGACTGTGGTCTGTCTAAGGACTTGGCATTCATTTTTCCAATACTGGAACATTACGCTACCTTCTGGTAACCTAAATGACAGCCAGTAATCTTATTTCTCAGGAAGCAAAGACCAACATTTGTATTTTGCTTGCATTTTTACAAGTCCTGCTCCTCTGTACATCTTGAAACCTTCTCGATCCTTGTCAAAGTTCAAAGTCAAATTTTCTTTTTTTGTCATTTGCACCATATGTGGTGCATGTGGTGGAACGAAATTGTGTACACAGGGTCCCAGTTACATCCAACAAAAGTATGAATTGTAACCACGCCTGTAAATATCCTGTTCCTGCATAAAACAAAATATTAGCCTGGACCAAACACCGAGCACCACCAATCTATCACTCTCACCAACTTTGCTCACTTTTCTGGATCTGTCTCGCCTTGGAATCCTAGGATCCCGTTTCTTACCCCTCTCCAACACTACTAACAATCAATCAAAAGTAGGACTTCAACAACAACAACAAACTCAAACAAATCAAGTTCTATCAACTCTGCCTATACTCACCTTCTCCCTATCTTCCCTTTCAGCAATGATATCTCCATATAAAATTGTAAATTAAATAACTTTTATATGAATCTGTCTTCATAAGCCTGCTAACTTTAGGTCTTGAAAATCAATGACCATGTTAGTTCAACAGGGTTATTATCTAGTCTTTGACATATTCACAATTTCAGTGTTCCTTTATAGCTTAATGAATGTGATTTAGTCCTGCATGAATAAATGTATTAATATCTGTCAGGTTTCTGTGTGTTATGGGGGACCCATGTGCAATTTACAAGCTTGTAGTAGGCGTTACAAAAATCAATTAAAAAAAATTTGATGTTAGAAATATATAGAAAAATACCAAACAACCTTGTGCAGCCCCCCACATACAAGGCACAAACTAGGTCAAGGATCTGACAAAAGGCTTCAAGCTTGGAACTATACTGTATATGAACACAAGGGAGGCAATGAGTGAAGGAATGTAGGTACAGTAATTAGCAAACTGAAATCTTGTGTCGGAGCAGAAAGCCAAACTGGCACAAACACAAAACATGAAAACCAGAGATAAGAAATGTAAAACTTGGTTGAACTTGACAAAACCCAAAATAGAGACTAACAAACCTGAGGACAATGACTGCTTTTGAGGTGTGAGCTCTGTGCATGACAGGCTGAAGAAAAGGAAATGCACAGATGCAATGCCACGCTGCAAAATGATAACACTGGATATGAAACTGTCAGAAAGTGAAACATGCTGGATTTTGATCAACATTTCAACTGTTCATAAATGTGTTAAAGGTTGAAAGAATCCCATTCCCCTGAGCACAAGAATATACAGGGGGCCACAAACCTGAAAAATGGTACTTGAGAACCATTTTCACATCTTCATGCTTGGCGAATGTTTGCATTAAGAACGGCTCCTTTCATTTTGCCAAATGGGCCCCGTCTCCATGTCTCGTGCCTTTACAGATGGTCAGTGCGGCACCCACCGACTCTGCAAACGGGGCATTGATTCAAATGAATTTCCATTACAGAAAACTGGCTGGCTCGAATAAATCATAATAAAAATGGAACTTGTGGCCTGTCATCTCTCAAAGATCGGCTACCTTGGGACACTACTGAAACCTCTCCTATCATATGCCCCAGTGAAGCAGAGACGATGGGGAAAGAGCATGGAAGGGATTTCTGTGCCAGAGGGAAAGATTTTGAAAGAGATTAAAATGCAGTTCACTTTTTTTTTTTTTTTTTAACACTTCTTCCTTTTTGAGTGCGGAGCCTCCCGGACATAGCAGATAATTTTTTTCTGTTTCATGTTTTCCCCAGCTCAGACAAGTCTGTGCTACTTTATCGCTGTGACCATCACTTCTGAATTACTCTGATAAATCATACACGTCAGGAGAGAACAGACACATACAGAGGTGGGTTTAAATTATTATTTTTTGACAGAATCCAGGGACTTGTTAGTCAATGTTTTGAAGTAGAACATGCCTCACTGAAATTTGTATTGAATACATCGACTAAATAAATTTTATAGAGGTTGTAAGCCCTACAGTGAAAAATGAAATGTAAAGTTAATAGAACTATCTAATTCAGACCGTAATATGTTTAGTTATGGTCAAGAAATAGAACCTTCTCATTTTATCCAATATGTTTAACAAGTCTAATGAAAAATAAAATGTAAATACTTGAATTAAACATTTCATCGGCCAACAAAACAATAAAGTTTGACTTGTGAGTCAAGTTAAACATTTTTAACAAGTGTTCTAATACATAGTTTTCTGATGAAAAGAAGCCTACTTAGCTTTAATTTTGGATAATTTGTGTAGATTTGTTTCAGCAGTACTTTTAAAGCAGTTGGAAGGATATTTGTCACTTCCTATAAAAAAGTATAAGTGTCTATTTTAACGCTGAAGCTTTCCGTCTTTTTCAAATTGCTCCAGTGTCAAAATGTTTGTGCAGTTTTCAGTTTCTCCTATAAATATCAAAAACGAAACAGGCTGGACTTCATTAAAGATCTGGCCATCTCCAGATCTCTGGTTTAGTAAAATACTTAGCTGTCAAGATTTATTGGCAATATAAAGTTGAGTCTGACAGCTCTGTCAGATGTTGTTACAGCCTTTCTCTGTCTTTGTGCCGACTCTCTGTTCAGTTCAATCATGTCAACAGCTTTAAAGCCTGGATGTACAGAACTCATGTAACTGTAGATATGTTCCTATTTCTTGCTTCAGTGGTTCGTAGAGTCTTTCTTCTTTCGCATGTTTGTTTTATTAGCTTTTTGGTGTTTTTCCTGAATGATCCTCACAGTACTGTATTCAGTGCTAAACATGTGTATAGTTGCCAAAATTAATTTAATTCAGGCGCTTATACTGGTTGTTAATGGATTATTTTAAATTAACCATCATCTGAGTGAAGGCAGTGTTAGACTAATACTGGAAGCAATGATGACTGAATTTACACTTCTGTTTGATATTGAGCAAAAATGTGCTTACTTGTTTGATAATCTACCGTATTTTCCGGGATATAGGTCGCGGTTTTTTGCCTAATTTGCATGCCCTGCAACCTATAGAGAGGTGAGACCTGTTTATGGATTTTTCCCCATATTTTTAGACAATTTCTTGGCTCAGATATGACCGTTTTTCATTTTGGCAAAAAATGGTGCAGTATCACTTTTGTCCGCTAGGGGACACTTCCAGAGTCCACCGACCGTTTCCAGCTCATGTGTCTGAAAAAAGCCTCCTCTGCTCGGACTGACTCTGTCGCTGCCCGGCCTCCTGCTCTGGAGGTAACTACTTTTTGCTGTGTTTGTTGTTAGCAAGATAAGTCAAGAACCACAGGACATATTTTTATCAAACTTACAGAATGTAATCACTGTATGGACATTTACAACTGACTAGCTTAATGAGATGTTTGAGATTTTATTCTTAAATCGATCTTTTTAGCATCGTTGTTAGCGGTTAGCTACCGTAAACGGAAACTATTTAGATAAATAGCTCATAAACCACTCGGCGGATTTTCTTTCAGCTTACAGAATGTAATTGTTTGGGTTTCATTTACAAACTGTTGACCTGTATGAGACAGCGGTGGCCGCCACTAGAGGGCGCTAGGGGCGCCGCCCCTCCTTGGAACTGCAGCTCTTCACCATTTAAAGATTTAATTTTTTTTTATATAAAAATGAAATAATAAAATAAAAATATTTCGAAATGTATGCATATATGTTTTTAGTTGTGTAGGATAAATATTTTATGAGTAATGATGAGTTGTTTGTTTCAAAAAACGTTTTCTGATTGTGACATACTTCCGGTTCCCCGCTGGGCGCCGCCTGCTGCTTTTCCATTGAATCTAATTATAACTAGCGCTAGCGCATGCGCAGTTTATGTCCCATCTGTCCAAAACTATTGGACAGTTCAGGTCGCATTTTTCGCCGCCCGGAGGCTTGGACTCGTCTCGTGATCGCTGCGGTGTTTCCGGTTCGAGCCGAGGAGGGAGGGGGAGTGGGGGACCCTCTCTGTACACAGTCAGAGCTGATCACACGCAACTAGCGACGTTGAAACAGCAGTAATTATTAATGGTGCCTTTCTACACAGGTAAGCAAGTAATTAGTGAGTTTAATAAATCGCTAAGTGCACATGAGCAAAGTCCAGTGGTGGGCATATGAACGCTGGGTAGCGCTAAAGCGCTAATCCGCTTACAGTGGACCTAAACTTTTTGTCAGCGTTTTTGTGAATTGACTAACTTTTATAATTCATAAGCGGATTTGTGCTATTTTTATTTAAAATGCAGTACCGCTAATAACTAATTATCTATCAGTAAAAACCAATAAACTTATTTACAAGCTCTTATGCTGCTTGTTTTACCTTTTTCCCCACCGTAAACAGCAGAGAGGAGGAAGGGTGTGAGGGGGAGGGGGGCAGAGCTGAGAACAGACTCGGATCTACCATGTAGGTAAATGCCTGGGGGTCCCATTTCAGCAGTGGCCCCGGCCCCGCCTCGCCCCGTGCAGTCACCTACATCACTAACATTGATCCTGCTTGTTAATGTACATTTAACATAAAAATAATTATAGTTACGATGAAAACGATCATTAAATACGCAATTAAAAAAACGGTCGATTTCTTTATCCCCCTACTAAAAATGGACTATTCCATCTTGACATCTTCCGGGTCACTCAGAGGTGAACTCGGGGGCTAATTCTGTGGCTACTGTTTGTGCTGGGTACTTGGATAAATCCGTAGAGAACCCCGCTGTTTCAAGCCAAATTAACGTGGCCGGAGGATTTTATTGTGTGTTTTGTGTCGACCATTTGACGGTGAGTCGTTATTTTTATGTATTTTAGTTACTTTTCATTAAATCTGTTGACTACCTATAGACGCTAACTCTGTGTCTGCCTGTTGGTAGTGCTGGGTTACTAATGGATAAATCCGTAGAGAACCCCGCTGTTTCAAGCCAAATTAACGTGGCCGGATGATTTTATTGTGTGTTTTGTGTCGACCATTTGACGGTGAGTCGTTATTTTTATGTATTTTAGTTACTTTTCATTAAATCTGTTGACTACCTATAGACGCTAACTCTGTGTCTGCCTGTTGGTAGTGCTGGGTTACTAATGGATAAATCCGTAGAGAACCCCGCTGTTTCAAGCCAAATTAACGTGGCCGGATGATTTTATTGTGTGTTTTGTGTCGACCATTCGACGGCGAGTCGTTAGTTTCATGTATTTGGGTTACTTTTATGTATAAATGCGGTGGCGACACACCCGTGTATTTGAGATTTAAACGTGGTTTTAGGGATTAAAAGATCATTCTATTTTTTGTTAATTTCGTGGCCGAATAGAATATATGTACGTAAAGTATTAAATAAATCCTTTGATTTTTGTAATTTCATCCTTTTAGGATCATTTTTGTTACTTTTCAGTTGGCAGTGTAGTGCAAATATTGATAACGCTGCCGGCTATATATAAATATATATATATATATAATATAGAAATATATAAATAGCGGATTAGATTAGCTTCCCCTAATTTTCATAAGACATTTGTGCTTTTGAAATTGTGGACCTAAAAAAATTAATAAGCGTTTTAGAAATTGTGGAACAAATTTTTTAATTAGCGTTGCCCAGCTCTGGCAAAGTCTGAGCTGATCTCATCTGTGTGCGTGACGTGGTGTCGTGTGTGTTGGAGTTAGCATGCCAGTACATGTTATTGTACAGTATGGACTCTGATGATGCTACATTTATTTTAATTTGCTTATAACAAATGATCAGACATTAATAATTTTATATACTAAATGTCACTTGTGGTGTTTTACTATTTTTAACACTGTATTGATCTGGAGAATGAAAACAAAGTCTCTTGCAAGTTACTAGCTTGTTAACATTGAAACATTTAAGGTACATTTATATGGTGAAATGTTATATATGCTAAGATGCATTAGGAGTCAACTCAGGACCTTTAATATTAGGAATATTTAAGAGAACTGGTACTAAAAAAATACAGTAGATTGATTCTATTTATTTGCTCTCTCCACTGCACACCTGTAGAAGGAGATGAGGTCTGAACTTCTCAGACCAGCTCATCTCAGCCGTCTGAGGAAGTAGAGTCTCTGATGAACTTTCTTGATCAGGCTGGTGGTGTTGTTGCTCCAGCTGAGGTTATCGTTCATGTGTACCGTACACCTAAGTACTTGTAGCTGGAGACCACTTCCACCGCAGATCCTCCTATGTTCAGTGGGGTGTGGGGTTTGTTTGTTCCTTCTGAAGTCCACAATCATCTCCTTTGTCTTCTTCACGTTGATGTGAAGGTTATTGTCCTTGCAGGACCCAGAGCCTCTTTATCATAAAGTGGAAGAAAAGACCCTTAGACCAGTCTGGTGTCCATCCATCCATCCATTTTCTTCCGCTTATCCGGGGTCGGGTCGCGGGGGTAGCAGCCTAAGTAGGGAGGCCCAGACTTCCCTCTCCCCAGCCACTTGGAGCAGCTCCTCTGGGGGAATCCCAAGGCGTTCCCAGGCCAGCCGAGAAACATAGTCCCTCCAGCGTGTCCTGGGTCTTCCTCTGGGTCTCCTCCCGGTGGGACATGCCCGGAACACCTCACCAGGGAGGCGTCCAGGAGGCATCCTAACCAGATGCCCGAGCCACCTCAACTGGCTCCTCTCGATGTGGAGAAGCAGCGGCTCTACTCCGAGTCCCTCCCGGATGACTGAGCTTCTCACCCTATCTCTAAGGGAGAGTCCAGCCACCCTGCGGAGAAAACTCATTTCAGCCGCTTGTATCCGAGATCTCTGTTCTTTCGGTCACAACCCAAAGCTCATGACCATAGATGAGGGTGGGAACGTAGATCGATCGGTAAATTGAGAGCTTTGCCTTTTGACTCAGCTCTCTCTTCACCACGACAGACCGGTACAGCGGATGCTGCACCTATCCGCCTATCGATCTCACGCTCCAGTTTTCCCTCATTCGTGAACAAGACCCCGAGATACTTAAACTCCTCCACTTGGGGCAGGACCTCCTCCCCGACCCGGAGAGGGCATGCTACCCTTTTCCGGCTCAAGACCATGGCCTCGGATTTGGAGGAACTGATCCTCATCCCGGCCGCATCACATTCAGCTGCAAACCGCTCCAGCGAAAGCTGTAGATCACGATCTGATGAAGCCAATAGGACCACATCATCTGCAAAAAACAGAGAAGCGATTCTAAGGCCACCAAAACGGATCCTCTCAACACCTTGGCTGCGCCTAGAAATTCTGTCCATAAAAGTTATGAACAGAATCGGTGACAAAGGGCAACCTTGGCGGAGTCCAACTCTCACTGGAAACGAGCCTGACTTACTGCCGGCAATGCGGACCAAGCTCTGACACCGGTCGTACAGGGACCTAACAGCCCATATCAATGGGCCTGGTACCCCATACTCCCGGAGTACCCGCCACAGAACCCCCCGAGGGACGCGGTCGAATGCCTTTTCCAAGTCTACAAAGCACATGTAAACTGGTTGGGCAAACTCCCACGCACCCTCCAGGACCCTGTTGAGGGTGTAGAGCTGGTCTAGTGTTCCACGACCAGGACGAAAACCACACTGCTCCTCCTGAATCCGAGGTTCGACTATCCGACGGACCCTCCTCTCCAGAACCCCTGAATAGACCTTACCAGGGAGGCTTAAGAGTGTGATCCCTCTATAGTTGGAACACACCCTACGGTCCCCCTTTTTGAATAGGGGAACCACCACCCCAGTCTGCCAATCCAAGGGAACTGCCCCCGATGTCCACGCGATATTGCAGAGTCGCGTAAGCCAACACAACCCCACAACATCCAGAGCCCTAAGGAACTCAGGGCGAATCTCATCCACCCCCGGAGCCCTGCCACCGCGGAGCTTTTTAACCACCTCGGTGACCTCAGCTCCAGAGATTGGAGAGCCCGACCCAAAGTCCCCAGGCTCCGCTTCCTCAGTGGAAGACGTGCCAGTAGGATTGAGGAGGTCTTCGAAGTACTCCGCCCACCGACTCACAACATCCCGAGTTGAGGTCAACAGCACGCCATCCCCACCATAAATGGTGTTGGTCGCGTACCGCTTTCCCCCCCTGAGACGCCGGATGGTGGACCAGAATCGCCTCGAAGCCGTACGGAAGTCATTCTCCATGGCCTCTCCGAACTCCTCCCACGCCCGAGTTTTTGCCTCAGCAACCACCCGAGCCGCATGCCGCTTGGACTGCCGGTACCTATCTGCTGCTTCCGGGGTCCCACAGGCCAAAAAGGCCCAATAGGACTCCTTCTTCAGCTTGACAGCATCCCTCACCGCCGGTGTCCACCACCGGGTTCGAGGGTTGCCACCACGACAGGCACCAACAACCTTGCGGCCACAACTCCGATAAGCTGCCTCGACAATAGAGGCGCGAAACATGGCCCACTCGGGCTCAATGTCCCCCGCCTCCCTCGGAACGTGTTCAAAGCTCTCCCGGAGGTGGGAGTTAAAGCTCCGTCTTACGGGAGACTCTGCCAGACGTTCCCAGCAGACCCTCACAATACGTTTGGGTCTGCCAGGTCTGACCGGCATCCTCCCCCACCATCGGAGCCAACTCACCACCAGGTAGTGGTCAGTGGACAGCTCCGCCCCTCTCTTCAC
>JBBPBX010010766.1:9286-34185 GCA_038048925.1 Garcialebias charrua | reverse complement strand
TATATATATATATATATATATATATATATATATATATATATATATATATATATATATATATATATATATATATATATATATATATATATATATATATATATATACAGGTAGTCCCCGACTTACGAGCGAGTTCCGTTCCTGCGAGTTGCTCGTAACACGAAAATTCGTAAGTTGGAACACGAAGCACGTGTTCTCGTAAGTCCGGATTTTCGCTCGTAAGTTGGAACATTTATGCTAGCGCTACTACGAACACTCGTTTTTCATCAAAAACGTTCATATTAGTTCATAAACATGGTCGGAAACGTGTTTCCAAACGGTTAGCTAACACACTTTCATCTAAAAACACAAAAAAGTGCTGTATTTTTTACAAATTTACTTCTCTTTCGCCAGCTCGTAAGTCCGGGCGCTCGTAGGTCAGAGCGCTCGTAAGTCGGGGACTACTATATATATATATATATATATATATATATATATATATATATATATATATATATATATATAATATATATATATATATTATATATATATATATATATATATATATATATATATATATATATATATATATATATATATATATATATATATATATATACAGGTAGTCCCCGATTTACGAGCGAGATCCGTTACAACGAGGCGCTCGTAAACCGGAAATCTCGTAATTTGGAACGGCCGCCATTTCGCTCGTAAATCCGGAAATCCGCTCGTAAATTGGAACGGTTTTCGCTAGCGCACCTAAAAACACTCTATTTTCATCTAAAAACTACTTTTGAGTGCATAAAAATGATCGGAAACGTGTGTTTATATGCTTAACTAGCTAACTGAAGTGAAAAAACACATGAAAACTCAGTATTTTTTTCGTTTTTTCCAAAAATGTGCAGCTCGTAAGTCTGGAACCTCGCAGATCAGAGCGCTCGTAAATCGGGGACTACCTGTATATATATATATATATATATACTGTATACATCAAGATTTCTTAAATTTCTTCAAAATTTCTCCTTGAAACTTGCTTCATCGAACATCATTTATTCTACTACCACTTGCTATTTTTACAAAGTAGCTTTTATATAACTTATGTAGCTTTCAGCTAACATTTTGCTACTTTAAGCTAGTGTTTTGTTAATTTCAGCTATTAATTTAAAATTTAGAGCTTTCAGATGCTACTTTTAGTTAGCTTTTTGCTGCCTTGAGAGATTTTCTATGTTAAGCTAGAGTTTTACACATTTTAGCTAAAGGTTTGCTCCCTTTGGCATTTAGTCAGCTTTTTGGCCGTTTTAATTTTTAGTGATTTGCAAATTCTAGCTTGCATTTAGCTATTTTAGGCTTTTAGCACGCGTTTTGCTCTTTTTGCTTCAGCTTTAACAACTAATTTTCAGCTTCTTGAGCAAATTTCAGCAGTCATTCAGCCCTCAGTGTTTACGCTGCATTTGTCTTTTTATTACCACAGAAAAAAACAATTTCTTCAGTCCCGTGTTATCGACGTGTGGTTTGAATATTTCTGTTAGCAAAGATAAGATCATTGCTAGATGAAGAAATAGTTGTGATGTGTAAACATACTTGTCTCACTGCAGGAACAAAGCCCACTGAGCAGAGGTCACTCCAAAAAAGCCACACAGTCTAATAGTCTGAATGTTTATGAAGCATTCACACTGTTGTCATCCATCTTTCTTCCATACGTTATTCGGCGCGATTCTTGTCTCGTTTTCAAGCTGTTTCAACAAATCATTTATTCACTCTTTCAGGAAAGGGTGTTATGACTTTTGGTATTGGTGCAAATTTAGCTTTTTGAAATATTTAGCCTTTTCTGCCCTTTTTTTCCCCATAGGAAATTAATTGAGCTCATTTTACATCCTTCAAATCTTTAAATGTGTTTACAACCTTTTACTGCTCCTTTCACATTTTGTTCTGGTTCAACTTCTTTCAGCTTCTATGTAAAAAAAAAAATCAGCTATTTTCAGCTGTTTTGTGCTAATTTCATATTCTTTCTGCTAACTACATCATTTCTGTGCTTCTTCAAACTTCTTTCTGCTCCATTCAGATTATTTCTGCAAGTCTCAGCTTTTTCTACTATTTATAAACCTTTTTAGCTAATTCCAAAATTTTTGCACTCATTTGAATTTTTTTCAGCCTAATTCAGCAAAAATGTGCTCTCTCCACTTCTTACTTGTACGGTAATTTAAGCTTCTTTCTGCTTTTTAACTATTTTTCAGCTGTTATATTGATAATTTCAGCATTTTTCAGATAATTTCCACCTTTTCCTGCTCATTTTTGCTTCTTTCAGCAAACGTGCTCTGTTTTCTTCTGCTAGTTTATGCTTGTTCTACATTTCAGCTACTCTTTGTTAGCATGTTTCGCTAATTTCAGCTATTTTCAGATGAATGCAAGTTTTCTTTATAATTTCTGCCTAATTAACTTATTTCTGCTCATTTCAGCTTGTTATGCTTTTTTCAGCTTTTTTTCTGCTATCTCAGTTACTTTTCAGCGGTTTTGTGCTAAATTTAGCTTTTTCAGCTGCTTTTTTTTTAGCTCATTTCAGCTCCTTCCACTTCCTCCTGGTAGTTTAAGCTTCTTTATGTCTTTTTAGCTGTTATTTTATTTTATTGTGGCTAATTTAATCTTTTTTTAGCTACGGTAATTTCCTAATTTTTGTGCTAATTTCTGCTTATTTAAACCTAATTCAGCAAATATGAGTTATTTCTGCTTTATTCTGCTAATGTAGGCTTGTTCTTCCATTTCAGCTACATTTCAGCATGTTTTTAGCTAATTTCTGCTGTTTGTCAGCAAGTTCATCAGCAATAGGCATTCACACTGCATTTTAGCAGATAATTCAATTTCTCTATTTGTTTAATTTTAAGTAAAATCAAACAGGAAGTAAGACTAAATGTTAATATAAAAATTTGGGCGGTCTAAATCAAATTGAAACGTTTGTTCGTCGTTCAGCAAAACATAGCATGAACAGCTTTTAAGAAAACTACAAATTAATCATTGGATTCCTAACACATGCTCTGAGCACTAACAGATGCTGTGAGAACTTTGGCATAAAAAACGTCAGAAAATATGAATTACTTCAAGGAGTTTTACTGTGAATATTAAAATTTGTGAATAACGAATAAAGCAGAAAAGCTGCAAACTTTGGAAATATCATTGCTGCTTTAAAGTTTCTACTGAAATAAAAGTTTTCTGTTTCTGTTGTATTTTTCTGTAAATAAAAATCAGAAGCATAACTTTAGATGTGTATTTTCAGTAGCTCTGTTGTGATATTTCACCTAAGCTGAACATTTCTGAACTTGTAAACATCGTTGCATCACGGTACGGACGTCCAGCTGAAACCGACCAGAGGATGAACCACTCTGGTTAAACATCTCAAGATAAGATTCAACCATTTCCTTTCAATCTTTAATCTTCCTCCTTAAACTCCTTATGTTTATTTCTAAATGTAAAACTGTAAGTTTGTGCCACAGAAATAAGTTAATATAAGACCCATTAACTTGTGTTCTGTTGTCCTTATGTTTTAATCTGCTGAAAAGTTAGTTATAAGTTGTGATCGATCAATCTATGTAAATATGCTTTGATTGTAATTTGATGATTTTGTTATTAAATGACTCTGCCTTTGGTAGGTCAACATAATAACGTTTCCTGTCAAGTTACATTACATTCACTGAGCCACAGATTTATTGATTTAATCTGAAAAAGTTGAGAACCCGTATAAATATATATATCCACCTCTCAGCAGCAACTCTTGTCTCATTCTCTCAATGCATTTTTTCCTCGTGACATCTTACCGTCCCCATCTCCATTTCATCAATTACCATCTCCTGCTTTTCTCACCCCGGCTCCCATTTTCATTATTTTCCCCTCCCTCCTTTGCACAGACAAATTTCTCCTTTCTGTCTGCTGTTCTCCCTAAAGAAGCTCTGAGATGTCAGCCAGCAGATGATAAGTGTGAGACTTTCCTTTTGTTTATTCTCCGTGAACTTTTTTCTCAGTGTGTGTGGGGGTTTGAGTCTGAAAATCTTTTAAATTGAAATCTACAGGTGGGAGACGGACAAGCACATCCCTCACCTCTCCATTGTGCAGCCCAGCCGCCACCAGCCCGTTCACCACCGGCTGGTTGTCGTTTTCATTCAGAACCTTCTCTGGTACCGGCGGAGGAAGGTCCTCCTCCGATTCTTCCAGACCTTTGTGTGAGCGGGGCGCAGCGGCGGCGTTTTCAGAGTGCCGTTTGGCCTCCATGTCGGCGCTGTGACGGCTCTTCTTCTTCAGGTCAACAGAGGCGTACTCCACCCCGGGATACAGCGGCCCCCGCTCCGGGGTGCAGGGGGTGAGGCGGCCATTGAGGAGAACGGGAGGCTGAGGGTCGTCGGGGGTCGGCTGGACGGTACCGTTGGGGAGTGATTGCGAGGGGGGTTCTTTGATCTCCTTGACGGTCTCGTACAAAGAGTCCTCGACGCTGACGTCACGTGACGCCGCCGCAATGTCCTTCACCACCTGGATTTTAGAGAAATAGTTCTTTGATGTGTTTGTAAAACTGTTGTACTCTCATCTAAAAAAAGCTAAGTCTCGTCCTCTGGACATTCAAAAAACAAAAGAAAACAAAGCAAAAAAAAAAACAATTGTAGAAACGTTTCGTCTTTCGTCCGAAAGACTTCCTCAGTCTGAGATGCTGTATTCAGCTCAGTCTTATAAATAGCACCATCTCACAGTGCATCGACCAGTTTGCTGATGACAAAGTCTTTCGGACGAAAGACGAAACGTTTCTACAGTTTTTTTGTTTGTTTTTTGCTTTGTTTTCTTTTGTTTTTTGAATGTCCAGAGGACGAGACATAGCTTTTTTAGATTTTTCTACCTGGATTATTGAGCATGCATCAGGGTGTTATACTCTCAATTTACCAGTTTATTCAATATTACCGTGGCACAAAAAATACAGAAATTTATTGTCAAAATGCAATTATTGCAATAAATCTTATTTCGCCTGTTTATTTCCCCTTATCCGGTGCCAACTTCATTTGTGGGTTGAGTAGAGTTGAGTACTTGGATCGCGCCCATAAAAAATAAACAATTTACCAAATCTTCTTTCCAATGCCAAACAACTGCTACCTTTTGGTTTGAGTTTCTGGTGCCACAGGTGCTGACAGCGCCTGTGAGCATAAAGTGGCAACTTTATCCTCCAAGATGACAATGCTCACCCACAACAGAGTTTATCAGAGATTTCCTCCAGAAGCTGGGAAAGGAGAGGATGGAATGGCCTACCTGCAGTCCTCATCCCAACCCCACTGAACACGTGTGGGATCAGGATGGGCGGGCGTTTTTGCTCCAGACTGACCAATACAACCACACTGACTGGCTCATGGCAAATGCTGATGCCATCCAACAGCAGTGTGACCAAGCTGCTGTGTGTGGAAGAGTTGTCAGGTTGTTATGGCTGGGTATGGTTCTTCCACATGCTACCCTGTTTGAGAAGTTGATAAATTATCAATATTTTTTATTTATTTAAATTGTAACCTTCCAATCCAATAAACGACACCAAACAAGAGGCAATAGCAGAGTAAGCTGTTTGACGTTGACAATTTGGTTTTCACGGGTCAACCCAGGTACTTAGCTCTACTGCTCAACCCACACATGCATTTTTCAAACAATGATGGCCCCATTTTGGGAGAAATAAGCAGGCTTGTCAACAACAGTATAAGATCCAATGCCATGACGCATTGATACTGCAAAGAAATAATCAAACAAACACAAATGTTCTTAACCTGATGCATGCTCAATAATCCAGGTAGAAAAATCTAAAAAAGCCAAGTCTGGTCCTCTGGACATTCAAAAAACAAAACAAAACAAAGCAAAAAAATTGTAGAAACGTTTTGTCTTTCGTCCGAAAGACTTCCTCAGTCTGAGAAGCTGTGCTCAGCTCAGTCTTATAAATAGCACCCTCCCACAGTGGATCAACCAGTTGGTTGATGACAGCCGAAACCAGCTGCTCACATGATCAAGGAGGACCATCAGCCTAACGATGGATCGTTAGCACCCAGATGGTTGTTACACTGCGTTTCTACAATTTTTTGCTTTGTTTTGTTTTTTGAATGTCCAGAGGACCAGACTTAGCTTTTTTACAAATGTTCTTACTTTTGATGCTACGTTTATAAGCTTTAATAGTTTCAATAAAACAACAAATATAAAATAAAAATCAAATTCATTCAAGTTGAGTCTGAGTAAAACCATCACGTCTGACCTCGTAGGTGTTGTCCCCCGAGGCTGGGGGTCTGTCCTCTGTGTGAGCAGAGTTGGGAGGGATGCTGGGAAGCTCTCGGTCTTGATGACACTTGGAGGACCTGAGCTCTGAATGAGTGAAGAGCGCCTCCTCGGACAGCTGAGGGCTGGTGTCCTGGGTGTCTGTGAGGACTGAGGGACGAAGACATCAGGGAGGTCACACGTGCTCATTTTATGACTTATAGTAGTCCCTCGATACTTCGCGATTCAACTTTTGCAAACTCGCTCTATCGCAGTTTTTCAAAATAAGATTGGACATGAGAAAAAAAACTGTACATGACACACGATTGTCAACTTTAATATTACTCACATGCCTGGGACAAGACTGGATACTGTACAGTAAAAAGTTAATGAAAAAATTAAATACAGTTCTTCGAACAGGCAGTGCCATTTTGTAGTTTTCAACTGTATCCCCGCTCATTACAACTACATCTCCCAGAAGCCAACAGTGCCCCACCCAGAAGCCCCATTTCCTTCTGCTGAAATACTAGAGGGAAAGTTCTGATCTGATCGGAAAAAGTTCTACACGTACTACAGTGACTTCGTGCCCAGTGGATGCAGGGAACCGCATGGAACGAACCAAACCGGAGCTGAACCAGACCGCCAGACCCATCAGTGAACCTGAGCGCTTGTAGCCGGCCCACGAGAACTTTAGAGGGAAACGCACGCCACAGAAGGTCTGGCGCTCCATCCAGAGCTCACTGCCACTACCCCGAGTCAGAGAGCCGACTAGAACCGGCAGGGTAGATAGGTCCGCCGAAACGGAACCAAGTCGCTGCTGTTCGAGCTAGTGAGTGAAATTTAGTAGCTACATATACAGTACTGTATGTATGTTGTTAAAATGATGTAGGTTTAAAGTTTAGAACATTGCAAGTGTGTGGGAAGGATTTATAAAGGCTTTATATACCATATTTTCCGGCATATAAGTCACACCTTTTTTCCTAATTTTCATGTCCTGCGACTTATGGGGCGAAGCAACATATTTATGGACTTTTTCCCATATTTTTAGAACAATTTTTGGCTAAGATATGACCGTTTTTCATTTTGGCAAAAAAATGGTGCAATACCACTTTTGTCCGCTAGGGTCCACCGACCGTTCCCACCTCATGTGTTCGATGGCAGCCTCCTCTGGTCGGACTAACTGTCACAGCCCGGCCTCCTGCTCTGGAGCTCTGACACTTCCAGAGAGTCCACCGACCGTTCCCACCTCATGTGTCCGACGGCAGCCTCCACTGGTCGGACTAACTCTGTCGCAGCCCGGCCTCCTGCTCTGGAGGTATGAACTACTAAACCGCAGGACAGATTTTGTTGAAACTTACAGAAAGAAATTACTGGGTGGACATTTTCAAACTGTTAGCTGTAGGAGATTTTTGAGCTAAAATTCGATGTTTTAGCAACGTAGATGTGTAGCGGTTAGCTTGTAGCTCCGTGTTTTTAACGGGTACTATTTTGCAAAATAGCTCATGAACGACAGGACAGATTTTGTTGAAACTTACAGAAAGTAATTACTGGGTGGACATTTACAAACTGTTAGCTGTATGAGATGTTTGAGCTAAAATTCGATTTATTTATAATTTATTTTCGCAGCGCGCGACCGTTTGGAAGACATCAAAGCGAAACAATTTAAATCCAACAGATTTGACCATTACGTGAATTTTCTAAGGAACGGTTAAGCTCAGAAACACTTTTGCTATAATGTCAGCCAACAAATATGTATTTTTAAGTGTTTATCTTGCTCAATTTTAAAGAAAATGCTGCGGTCCCACCCGTGCGGGTGCACGTAGCAAAACTACTTTTTAAATCCAGCTGATTTGACCATTACGTGCATTTATTAAGGAAAGGTTAAGCTAAGACACATCTTTGCTATAATTTTCAGCAAATAAATAATTGTTTTTACTGTGTTAATCTTGTTAAAGTCCTTCCGTGTGGCAGCCATTTGCAGCAGGGCAAACCACCGGCCCACATTTCGGGTTGTCAGCGGTGACGCGTAATAGATGCGACTTATACGGCGGCGCGACATGTTTATGGATTTTCCCAATTTATTGGACATAATTGGACAGTGCGACTTGTAGGGCGGTGCGACTTATTGGCCGGAAAATACGGTATATATATATACCGGTAAATACCGGTACTAAAATACTTTCCCTTACTGCAGGGGAGGGTTCTAGAACGTAACCTCCTGCAATAAACGAGGGATTATTGTAAATTGCTCCTTTCAATTAACAGGTTAAATTAGAAAGACCTTCTGGAGTTAAGGCTTTTCAAAGTTTTTCTTTGAACTGACAGTTTGTGTTTTGTCCTCCACTTGGCCTAAATTTTACTCCTTTCAGAATAAACAGCACAATTTCCTGCCACACTGAATACAAAATTAGCTAAATGTAGCTAAAGTCCAAAGAAAAAATGTTTAAAATGCTTCAGAACACCTAAAATACACAGTAATTATAATCAGATTCAAAGATTATAAAAAAATCTGACTGCTTTAAAGCAAAACATCAAGAAATTAGAGATGATTTAAATCATATGCAAACCACCACATATGTACCAGTGACGTCCAGATGGAAATCATGGACCACAAAGATGTTGCCAAGCTGAATGTGAAAGTCTCGGCTTACTTGTACCGCTGGTTAGAGGACCGTTGTGAGAGGTGCTGACGGCTGCGTCGGTCAGTGGACTCTCTGCTGATTGGCTCATCGTCTCCCTCTCCGACACCTGCACAACAAAGGACGAGATGTTTGTCGCAGCTCGCTGAGAGCTCACTTCAGCGCTGCACAGGAGTCAATCTACACTCGTCAGCTCGCGCAGACCAGATGACTTTCACACCTCCGTGCAACCCGACACCTGCAGACTGCAACATGTCCAGTGACATTTATAAATGAATACATGTACAGTACTGTACAGTCACCAGTAAAGGAAACAAATTCCCTGTGTGTGTCAACATACTTGGCCAATAAACCTGATTCTGATTTACTGATGTCTGGAAAAACATTATTTAAAAAAAAAACTCAAATTCCATTGTTTTTCACGCTTCCCTGCTCCATTACATTTGTTAACATAATCTATTTGAGCCTCACTGTTGATTAAAACCATTATCCTACTATTATTCAAGCCTAATTAAATAAGTTTTTAATTATTCATCAAGAACAGATCATTTCTGGGGGAATACATTTTTAAAAAAAGACTAGAAATAGACTAAAGCAGTTCCTACAAATAGATGTCTAGAATTGAAATTTGACTAAGTAATAAATAAATAAAAACAATAAAAGAAGCGTATATTAACTGAGATGGATAAATTATATTAGTAGACTCGTATATACATTTATGAAAACCACAAAAGAGTAAGTAATTTAAGCATAATGGCACAAGTATTTGACCCAGCTTTTCTCTACAAACCCCGGCACTCTGCAGCAGATCACTGCTGGCAGCAGCATGCAAAGATTAAAAAATAAAAAATGAATTAAAATAAATGTCGGTTTGATCAGCTCAAATCAACTCCGCTCCTCACTACAAATACAAAAATCGGTGAAAAGTGCACCGAATAACGGATCGTGCCAGGCACTCTCAGCTCAGAGGTCTGATTTGTGCACGGATTGTCTTTGACAAACTTGTGAAGCTCAGAAAATGTGAAAATATGTCAAAAAGTGCACGTCGCCCAGGGCGTTCTTTGTTTTTGTCAGTTGTTTTCCTGCAGCATGAGACAAAGATCATGTTTTGGAAGCTCAACATCCCCACCTAGTGGTCATTGTGTCACACAGCTGTCAGTGTCAATGATGTAATCTTTTAACTATTTTATTCCCCCAATGTTTTTTTTTTTAATGCGTCTGTCTTATTGTTTGATTTTAACGCACTAAGGATCACGTTATAAGCTGACAAACATCTTTGTCTTTATTAATCATGATATCCATAATAAACATTACATGATGTAATTGGAAAAGATGCCATAGTTTCTACTCGAGTTCACAGATTCTGATCTCGGACTGAATTAAAAGGTAATTTTGTTCCGATATAAAGAGAGCTTTAAAAGAAACTAAATCAGAGGATGACGAGGTGAAGGAGAGAGTTCCTGGATGGTGGGGGGTTTGCGGATGAGAGAGGAAGGAGCTCATCTGCTCACGCTCAAAGACAAAGACCCCATTCACCCTGTCAGGCTGTGACATGGTCCGTCGTACAAATGGGCACCTCTTGGAACAACTTGGCGAGGCAGCGAATGATGAAGATATCAATCAAACGCAAGGAAAAGGCTCTGCTGGATGTTCACACAGCGACACACTTTTAGAGAGACACAGTAGCACACCAAGTGGACGACACTCGGCTGGGTATCTGTCAGGCGTAAACTCGGCGGTTGGTAATGGCCGCCCCTGTCCCGACATTGTGTTTAAAAGGACACGGTGTCCATTTTACAGGCTGTCATTATGAGCGAGAAGGTCTGAGGTCAGATCTTCAAACCCTGAATCACCTTACATCTTTCAGATCTTTAAAAGTGAGGTGTTATGGAAAGCTGATGAATAAATATCTTACCTGTTGTAGGTAGTAGGATTGCCGTAATTGCCGGTGTATAAGCCTCTACTTTTTCAGACTTTAAAGCCCGCGGCTTATACATTGTTGCGACTAATTTATGGATTTTATTTTTATACTTTATTTTGACAGGCTAACAAACTTCCTGCCTTCCTATTGAATGCTGAGTCATGTGACTCATGACACTCTGGCTGCGGAGCAGGAGTAAAGTCAAATTAATTTATAAAGCACATTTAATAACTGCAGTTGTTACCAAAAGTGCTTAACGATAAAAACCAATGGCAGTAATTTAATGAACATTTACAATGTTAATGAACAATGTATTTGTGTATGGTACCGGCACGTATTCTGCTGTAGCTGACTGGTGGTCACATGGCCTCAGGTAGGGATTATGGGTAAAATTTACCAGTATGTTCTTTTTTAACAAGTTTGGTTACCATAGATGTTTAGCATGGCTCTTTTTAAAGATTACCGGTAATCTGTTCTTCTTAGTCTAGTTTGTGTTCATTCAGTCGGTTGTAGGTTATTCAGTAGATTAACCATGAGTCAGAGAGGGTGTTATCATGAAGACCCGTGATGATTACACAGTCTGTGTGTGTGTGTGTGTGTGTGTGTGTGTGTGTGTTGCAAGAAAACCAAAGTCCATGTAATGCCATCTGTGGTTGATTCTAGTACTACAACAAGAGCTACACATTGTATCAGGAACTGTGTATTGTTATTATATTACAGTGTGGACACAGGCAGCTTATACACCAGCGTGGCTTATTCATGTACAAAACTGTTTTATTTTAAATTTAGTGTGCGCTCTATAGATCGGAAATCACGGTAAATATATTTGTGCCGACTGTCTCTTTAACAGACGTTTTGGATGGGTACAGTAAAGCGACAAACACGTTTGATCACAATGTTTGTGCACCTCAAGTGGGCGCACACTAGGGCTGGGCCATATCATATTGTTCCCGGTAATACCGGTTAAAAAAAAAAGCTTGCCCGGGCAAAAAAGTTATATCATGATATGCTAATTTCATGACGTAATACGTCAGGGCGCCCCGCCCCCTTAACAACCGAGCACTTCAAACGACCAAACCTAACTGCGCACCCCCCTCCACCAGTCTGTACTGGTGTAACGCTAGCTAAAAAGCTAAAAACAAACAACGCGCGTCTCAGCTTCTCTCCATTCAGTTAAACTGCAGGTACAGACAGCTGAACTGTCTCCCCTCCCCCCCATCCCGCTCTGAGCAGCCGGTGCTGCGTCTCCCTCGCTCTAAAAACTGTCGGTACAAACACGCGCGGCTCAATTGTCTCGAGTTCCACAGTCGGTTCACGGACCGAGGCAGGTGATCAGAGACAGATCAGTCAGATAAATGAATCATTCCTGCATGAATAGATGAAGCTGAAACACCAACAAGCTTCAGGGTCAACTGATCACCTTGTCACAAGTTCTGGAAGTTCTAGCTCATTTAAAGGCAACACATATTTTGTTGTATGTTTCATTTATGCTCAACAGATCTTAAGATTCATTTATTTAGTTGTTTTAGGAAACTACACCTGCACTTTAGTTTTTGTGGTGGATTTTGTTGATCTATATTTTGTGCAGACTTTTTTTAATCTAAATAACAGATCATTTTTATTTTTATACTTGGAGACTGAATACTTTACTAAATAAAGTAATTTCAGTAAAATTACCCCTTGTTGTTTTTTTAAATTTTATATAATACTGCAAAGCAACATGTTAAGTTAATTTTGTCAAATAAATATATTTGATTTCTGTTTTTTTTTGTTACATCACAAAATTTATCGTTATCGTGATAATGCTCTGAAATATCACGATATAATTTAGCACACACTATATCAAATTGATTTTTGCTAACAGCCGTAACAGAAAAGAAACACTACATCGAACAAAGCGTGGTAAGTTCAGTGAAACCTGCAGAGCTGCCTGTTCTATTTAAATCAAATCTTCCCGGTGCCTCCGTTCAGCTGCAGTGGAGGAAGATTATATAATCAATGCTTTGAAAAGTACCATGGTAACCCATTAGTATATTTATGGCAGAAATCCACGTTGGTCTTGGTCCTACACAGACCAGCTGTTATGTCGCCAATGTGAGCAAAACTATTCAAGGCGAGGCGGTTCAAAGAGCGATCTACAACTGCTTTTCACAGAACGCTTTAAAAGATTTGAAGCACCCCTTTAAGGAAAAGTTGCCATTTTAATTATGAAAAATAATTCAAAGGCTAATTTTCTACGTTTTTAAAAACACTTCGGCATCAACGAGTTACTAACAGTGACCAGAGTTTAGCACAATTCCATTGAAAAAAAAACTTTAGTTGCCGACTTACTCCATTCACAATGTTTTCTTGGTCTCCAAGTGGGCAGATATTTGTTGATTTTTTCTGCCTGAAAGAAATGAACAAAAACATTAAAAGACACTTAATGAGCAAAATGTGTGAGGTAGACGTCACTGAATCTAAAGAAGCTTCTGACGGTTGTGGCTATCCAGGAATACCAAGTCTTTGTCCTTCACGTATTAAAGCTCCACTCTCAGCAGATCTTTTTGAGAATTTCTCTTCATATAAAAAGACAACGTCCAACATCCACAGTGCAAGTTTAACAACCACCAGACAACAAATTAAACCCCCTCAAGTTGCTCCTGAAACGTAGGGTGCTCTAAATGTAATCACAAATGTATCCTCATTAAAAAGAAAATAGATTACAAAATAGGCAAAAGTTATTCTTTAATCTCATTTCACTAAAGTTACAAATGTATAAAGTTAAGGATGCTTTAACTTAGATTTTATTTGATAAATGTGTTTCTTTGTCAGAGGTACAGCACATGGTGAACAACTGGGAGATAAAGTTAGAGAGGCCGGACTGAGACACGTCCACAGGAGGGACAGTGGGTAATACTGGTAGAAGGAGACAGCGGAAGATGACTTGATGTGGTGCCTCCTGAAGAGTTAACAACCAAAAGAAGCTGTTGAACATCTAAAAAAAATTATGCATGAAGCCAGTTCCTATTCTAGTGTTCATCCTACCCAAAAAGAACTAAAAGAAATGCAAACAAAAGCAACTTGTGCTGAACAACACTGATTGAAGGGAAAAAATGTGTGGAATAGATAAATGGACTGTACTTATAAAGCACCTTTCTATCTTATCAAGACGCTCAAAAGCTCTTTACAACACAACCTGTGCCTCATTGACCCATTCATACAGCACTCTACTAGATCTGTACAGAGACTAATCAGTACTTTATCACATTCATACACTGATGGGACACACATCGGAGGCAACGAGGAGTTCAGTGTCTTGCCCTGAGACACTTTGGCATGTGACTGCTGATGGAATCGAACCCCCATCTCTTGCATTGGAGGACGACTGCTCTAACCACTCAGCCACAGCCGCCCCTACATACTGAAGTGAACCAAAACAATACAACATAATGTCATTTTTAAAAAACAGCTTTTTTCTTCTGCTTATCCAAGTTTACTTGAACAAATTTTTCTCGTTCCTAATTGAAACCTGGAGCCATTTTTTTGTTTTTGATGCATTACTAAATGAAGTCTTTTCTGTATAAAGTACTTTGAGCATCATCAAGTTGTATTAAAGTTCCCTTGGAAACACGTAGATTGAATTGAATGTGTGTGTGTTGCTGCTCACCCCTTGCAGCTGGCACACAGCAGCAGCAGCACAGAGACCAGCAGGACGCCAGCGAGAACGCTGAGGGAGGTGACTGGGACCAGCTGCTCACTCTGCAGCCACAACGCGCCGCCAGCGGCAGCCTCCATCTCCGACCTCCAATCTCCGCTCGGCACCGGAGCCATGACACATCACAGAGTGTGGGGAGGGGACATCGGACAGGTTGGAGCTGAGAAAACACACACACACGAACAAAACAAACTGGCACGTTCAAATGCAGGATTTCAATGATCCTCTTTCAAATAGTTTTGTAAAAAATGTACTTTAAAAAAGTCTGAACTACCCCTTTAACAATAGCACTTAAAAGGCTCATGCATAATCAAATCGAGAAAATGCATTTCCTGCTAAAATGCAGTGTGAATGTTTATTGCTGAAGAACTTGCTGAAAAACAGCTGAAATTAGCTAAAAACATGCTGAAATGAAGCTTAAATAGAAGATCAAGCCTGTCAGCAGAATAAAGCATAAATAACACATATTTGCTGAATTTGGTTTAAATAAGCAGAAATTATTACAAAAATTTGTAAATTATGGTAGCTAAAAAAGCTGAAATGAGCAAAAAAATAGCTGAAAAGTAGCAGAACAGGCAGAAAGAAGCATAAAATCCCAGAAGCAGAGAGAGCACAATTGTGCCCAATTATGCAGAAAAAAAGGAAGCACACAAAAGTGCAAATTATCTGAAAAACGCAGAAATTTGCACAAAAATAAATAAATAAATAAATAAACCTGGTGAAATGTAGCTAAAAATTCAGAAAGAAGCTTAAATTACCAGAAGGAAGTGGGGAGAGCACACTTTTGCTGAATTAGGCAGAAAAAAGTTGGAATGAGTGCAAAAAGTGTGGATTTAGCTGAAAGTGCTGAAATTAGCATAAACAGGTAAATACCGGTAGTAGCTGAAATTGCAGAAAAAGCTTAAACTAGCAGAAATAAGCTGAAAGGAGCTAAACAAGCTGAAAGTAGCAGAAAGAAGTTAGATGAAGCACAAAAATTTTGTAGTTAGCAGAAATAATCTGAAAGGAGCATAAAACAGCTGAAAAAACAGCTAAAATTAGCTGAATTTTCTTTTACTTGCACAATGAAGCTGAAAGAAGCTGAAGCAGAACAAAAATGTGAAAGCAGCAGTAAAAGGTTGTAAACAGAGCTAAAGATTTGAAGGATGTAAAATGAGCTCAATTCATTTTCTATGAGGAAAAAAGTGTCAGAAAAAGCTAAATATTTCAAAAAGCTTAAATTGCACCAATAACAAACGTCATAGCGCCTTTCTCCTGAAAGAGCTGAACGTTTTGATACATGATTTGTTGAAATAGCACAAATATTGTAAAGATGATGAAAAACGAAGAGCTCAAATGGAGAAACGGGTAAAAACAATCACTTTTTTCCTCTACAGGTGGATTCTGCTCTGCTGTTTGAGCTGCGTGCTGTGAGCAGACCACCAGCAGGGGGCAGGAGCGAGCAGGGCGAGTCGCAGTGCAGTCTGCTGCAGTGGTGCTCACACCACAGCCTCCACCTCTGGTGAGGGCTCGGCTGCAGCATCAGGATTCAGGACCCACTTCACGTCTCGGCTGAAGCTCCACTGAACCGGAGGGACCCCTGATTTTATCACAGATGATTCATGGGATGGGGGGGGAACGGCGAGCGTCCAGGGGGGCCATGGCAGGGATGAGCTCGTGTGCTGCCCCGGGTCTTGTGAAATGTCACACGAATACATTTGCAGAAGATGGTGTGTGTGATTTGTGTAGACTACAGGAGAAACAGTAAAGAATTTGTACCTGGACTGAACAGTCGATCCGTTAGGATCTTTGGGTATTTGCCAGCCGATCCTGCATTTGTGTCCATTAAGACAATTGTGTTAGTCTGTTAGCAAAATATCCCTTGAACCACTGGGCAGATTTTAATGAAACTTTCAGTCTAAAACTGTTGCATGAAAAGTGTCGGGGGCAATACGTCCCATGAGCCGAACTTCAGCCTGTTGCGCAGCTTTTAAAGAAGTCCAAGCAGACAGAGTCAGAGTCAGAGTCAGAGAGAGTCTTTATTGTCATTTGCACCGCATGTGGTACATGAGATGAAAACGAGATTATGTACACGAGGTCCCAGTTACATCCAACAACAAATGAAAGAGAAAAACAGTAATAACATCTAGAACTAACTAAGAAAAGCAACTAGTAATACACTAAGCCTAATATAGTGGGAATAAACAGCAGCACGAACATGAGTTTGTATGAGCAGATGGTCACAGATGAACACAGATGAATACAGCAACAAGAAAACAGATCAGCATCAGTATGATGTGATATTTTGCAGTGTTTATTTTTTATTTTATTTTTATTTATTCATGAGTCTAACAGCCTCAGGGTAGAAGCTGTTCCTCAGTCTAGTGGTTCTACACTTGATGCTCCTCAACCTCCGTCCTGAGGGGAGTGGGGCAAAGAGTGAGTGTGCTGGATGAGTGAGGTCTTTCATGATGCAGGTGGCTCTTTTCCTGCATCTGGAGGTGTAAATGTCTGTGATGGTGGGGAGACTGACTCCAACAGACTTCTGTGCAGCCTTCACCACTCTCTGTAGAGCTTTCCTCTCTTCAACTGTGCAGCCTCCATGCCACACGTTGATGCTGGAGCACAGTGCTCGTGTTCCAGCTACGAGGAGCTGCACGTTTTCACAGAATAGTTTTTATTTATTAATTTTTGTTGTTTTTGTTAAAAACATTCACTGTGTTTGCCCAGATGGAGAAAAAAAAACCTCATCAAGGCTTGTGTTGCTTTCCCTGTGAGCCGCTGGTGAGAGCTGGACCTTACCTTGACACCTTGGAGGATTGGTCAGGACGGCCTCACCTGGAAGAGAGCAGAAAAACAGGGTTTAAAAGAAGGATTAGCGCATACCTCGTGTTATGTCTGAGTGTGACGGTGGGACACACATAAGGGACTTGTAAGTGCTTCTGATATCAATATCGAATGAACAAAAGCCTCTTTAGCACTCGTCTTCAGCCATATTTATATGATGTGGTGTGTTTTACACACGGGGCAGAAGTGAAGTCCACGTTATTGATCCTGTGTAAGTGAGAGGATAACAAGGGACAACACTGCCCAGAACTATCACTGTAAAACCATAACATGTGGGCGACAGAGCATGCATCTATGCATCTGTTTGTTAGCAAAACATCTCAGAACGCAATTATCTAATTTAGGAGTCAACCTGATTCAAGGTGGCTGGCACAGACTACCGTATTCGCCGTTGTATTATACGCTCCTGTATATAATACGCTTTGACCAATTATTGGAAATAAACCAGAAAAAAACGTACATAATACGCTTCGGTGTTTAATGCGCATCTATTATGAGTCACCGCCAGTGCTTTAAGTGGGCCGGAACTCACCGGTACCTAGTTCCGCCACTTCTAAAATTTAACCCTGAGAGTACCGGGACTTTTTTTAAGCGTAAGGTGCGTTCCGGAACTTATTTTCGTCTTCTCCACTTGAAAGACCTGTGGCAGATTAGAATGCATCATTTCCCCCGACTGGATTTCAAGAAAGAGTAATGCATCTTCACGACAATAAAACATCTTTGGTGGAGCGCGTCATTTGGCCAATCACAACCTCAGGATAGACAGGGGGCGGAGACGACAGCGAACTCTGTAAAAAAACAAAAACAAACTCTGTCTGCAGCGCGACAGAGCGTGAGGGAAGCGGAAGTAACTCCTCCAACGTGTGGGTAAAGTTAATATTTTTATACATGCAGTGTAACCATTGTTTAGTAAAATGGCATGTTGTGTTACAAATAAAACTAAATAAAAATTAACAAAATAAAAGTCAGTTGCCCCTAAAGTCACTGTGATAAAGTATCACATTAATTTAATTATCTTCATATAGACATCATCCTGTTTTTAAATTCACTCCTGTGGCTAAGATTCATTCAACCTTTATTTAGTCAGGTAAATCTTTTGAACCTCATGGGTTCGTAAATGAGCCCATGAGGTTCAAAAGATTTACCTCACTAAATAAAGGTTGAATGAATCTTAGCCACAGGAGTGAATTTAAAAACAGGATGATGTCTATACTAGTTAAATGAGGTGTCTCTAAAATATCCTGATTCATGATCAATAATAATTTCAACAATTTTTTAATCTGTCCACAGGACCTGACTTTATTTTGTTAGATGTCTCTAAAATAGTTAGTGAATCATGTTTACATGTAGGTAAACATAGATGTTTAACAACTTGTTAAAATACACAAGAATGCAGGAAATGGCATCTACTTTATTCAAAATTTCTGGCAAAACATCTTCACCAGCATATTTAAGAAATGAGTATGGAGTAGCCATGAGCAGTTACTATCTTACCTGCAGCAGATAAAGTCATATTTTCACACCTTGATACTTTTGCATTACATGGTTTAACTTGTGAATAATTTCTCAACCAAAAAAATTCTGCGTGGAACAGTTAGCATAGGAACATCCGACTGGACTAATTAGGCTTGGAACGTAATGTTACAGTGCATTGCATTCTGGGAGGGCTAATTGAATTGGGTGGTCCACTTATCTATCCACTTGTTCACTCACCTGGCCATGCCGGGGGGAGGGGGGGGTTGGCGCAACGTTTGTCACCTTTTTCATCCCTTCTGAGTTTGCAGGTATGCATATTATTATGACATTAGGGAGGGTACCGGCACTTATTTTTTTCCACTTAAAGCACTGGTCACCGCTACGCGACGCGTCAGCGCCTCATTTGCCCTGCTTAAAATGGCGGCAACAGAAGCGAGCGAGTATGAAGAACTTCACAAGGAAACACGGTAAAAACTATTATTTCTTTGCGAGAAAAAATATATTTCTTAGCTGACTTTATAGCAGACGGGCTCCTGAGCTTAACAAAACTAACGAAATGTTCAAATCAGCTGGATTTAAAAATCCGCGGTGTGGTTTATGAGTTATCTTGCAAACAAAAACAGCGAACCTCACAGCTAAATGCAGCTACATCCAGAGCAGGGGGCGGGCAGCGACAGAGTCAGTCCGACCAGAGGAGGCTTTTTTCGGACACATGAGCTAGAAATGGTCTCCCTAGCGGACAAAAGTGGTACTGCACCATTTTTTGCCCAAAATGAAAAACAGCGATATCAGAGCGAAAAATGGGTCTAAAAATATGGGGAAAAATCCATAGATAATACGCTTCGGTGTATAATACGCAGGACATTCAAATGAGTAAAACAACCGCGTATTATACACCGACTAATACGGTACTAATTTCCAAAACACAAAAATGGATGACACATTACAGATATTGAGCTACAGGTTGGTGTAGTAGCTGATAGTCATTCTCATGATATGCTCTAAGCACCAACACAGCTCAAAGGATCTAACATAAAGCCTTATACAGCAAACCCTCGACCTACGTCACCTGCGACCTACGGCAACTCAGACTTACGATTTTATCATATTTAATAAAAATATGATTAAAAAAAAAAATTATTTTTTTTTTTTTTGTGTGTGTTTAAAAGTTATTAATTTCATGTGTATAGCACTTTGTTGCAGCTGTGGTTGTTTTAAATGGCTTTATAAATAAAGTATAATTATTAATTTTACGTTTTGATTAGAAATTTATCGTATTTACGCAACTTCCGGTCGTTTCCGGTCGCCACTTCCGGTCGCCATTTTACAACTGTACTGCGGTCAATGGAGCTCCAGAGGCTACTGTCAGCTGGCTCCGTGTGCCCGATCAGGGTTGCCTCATACGGATAAATTAGCTGGAAACACTCGGTCAACTCTGTGGACGTCTCAGGTCCGGAGGAGCAGCCGCGGATCGCCCCGCGATCGGCGGCCACAACGCCGCCCGACATGCTAACGACAGCAGCTAACAGAGCAGCTAACACAGGCGAAGACACCGAGCCGACATGCCGCGGAGGGGCCATCTGCGGCCGGGAGCTCGCCGCAAATGTCCGCCTGGCAGTCGGGGGACACCGGCTCAAAGTAAGACATTATATTTTTTATTTATTGTACAGTACAGTATTCATTTACTGTGCAGTTCTGTGCGTGTTTATGGCCTTAGTATGTCTGCTTGTTCAGTCTCATGCCATTAAATATGTGTGCGGCGCTCCGTTAGCGGTATAGCCGCGACCTATGTCAGAAACGCGGACCTACGACAGGCACGTGTTTTTGGTCCGCGAGGTACGACAAAATCGACCTAAGTCACACACGTAGGTCCCAATCCCTGACGTACCTCGAGGGCTACCTGTATATATATATATATATATATATATATATATATATATATATATATATATATATATATATATATATATATATATATATATATATATATATATATATATTGTATATATATACTGTATATATATATATATGTGTGTGTGTGTGTGTGTGCGTGTGTGTGTGTCTGCTGGCACTGAAACCAGAATAATTACCAGCTGCCACAGTGCTGTGTCACCATGGCAACATTTTCCTTCTACCCATCAGCACTAAAAAAACATGGAGATGCTTTAAAAGCAACTTGTGTTGGATGATTAAGTTGCAGGTTGTGTGTCGAGTGAATTCGGGCGTTTTTCCCGATTTATTGGGAGCGGCTTCTGCTTTTGCTTTTAACTTTGTCGAAGTTTTACTACGGCTTTCGGGGCCAGAACAAGACAACAAACGGCCTGACGAAAGAAAATCATGTGATGTCAAAACAAATTTAAAGGATTTTCCAGATCGTAGCCCCAAGAATCTAAGTGAGATCTGGTCTTGTCTAAATATATTTTAATATTTATACATACATAAAATCAACACTGTCAACAAATAAACATCACTTAAGTAAAAATGTGTCTACAAAGGGAAGCAAAAATATGCGTACGATAAAGATTTAGCAAAACAAAACAACCATAACCCTAATTGGAGGCATCTCAAAACAAAGCATTGCTCTTCTGTCCAAGTTGCACTTCTGGAGGAGTTGAAGCACTCGGGCAACTTTATCTACAGTTTAAGGGGCATCTGATTTTGCATTGACAGATTGTTCTGCCTAAACTCTGTCACCTCAGTAAGTAACTTATAGACCTGATTGGGGATTTAAAAAATCCACTTTAAGATGCCCCTCGTCGTGGACTTGACTCTGAACTGATCAAACAAAATCACCTATAGAATCAATAATCTGTGTTTGCAGAGTAGTTGCTGCGTGGCACCGTTTGTCCCAGTAGAGCTTCTGTAGTTTCCTGCAGTAGAAACATGTTGCACCGAAGCTGTGTTTTCATGTTTTCTTCACTGAACCCTGAACAATATGAAGCCATATTATTACAACTGGCTTTTGGAAAAATTTCATTTGTGTATAAATTCCCAGCGTTAAACTCGATGCTAATCACTTTAGCTTTTGTAACGGGAAAGTATAGGTCTGATCTGATATTTATTTACCTTTGTGGGACTTATGGTTACTTGTTCATCAATTTCCCACTTTGTAGAAGAGAAAACCCAATATTCCTTGCTGATTAGAGCTACACAACCCATGAACATTTACCAGTATCCCACTATAAATGTGCACAATATCAGTAAAAAACTGCAGTAAATAATCAGCTACAGTATAACAAGGGCCACACCATCATGTTCTAATGTTCTACAGGTATTTAGCTAAACCAACCACTGCCCTTTATACCAACAACAAGTTTCAATGATAGTGGCTAACAAGCTAAAGTGCATGGAAAGTATTGTGAGCAATTATGAGTTCAAGCATTTATTGTATACAAAAACTGACAATATACTGTAGGTAAAAAATAATACCGGTAATTGGGGACTGCCTAGTAAGGCATCAACCTATTATTATCCACCTGACAGGGTTTCTTAACTTTATATCTTACTCTTCTGTCAACTTTAATGCGGTCCGAATCGCAAAGTGTACCCCCACAAATGCTTTACCAAAACGACCATCTTGACACCACCACTATTACTGTATTTTCCAGATTATACGTCACTCCAGAGTATATGTCACATCAGTCAAAAAAATGCCCCATGAAGAGGAAAAAAACATAAGTTGCTTTGGAGTATAAGTCGCATTTATTTAGAAGTGTATTTCCCAAAGTGCAAGAACAGACATTTAATCTGGAATAACAATGGGGTGGACTGATTGTCCGGAGCGCCGGGACATTTCCTGGTGGCCTGGCCCGCTCAGTGGTCGCTGAGAAACTGGACTAAATGCTTGGTTCGGGTCACACTTTATTATTTTAAATAAACAAGTCGCTCTTGCCTGGTCTCACTCATATTTCACTGAAGCTGCAATGTAGCGATGGGGAAAGACAGAAACACCCCCCCCCCTCTCTTCCTTCCTTAACTGAGTCTTTGTCTGTCGCAGTACACACACTGACACAGGTTGCGCGCCCGCCCATGTGGACTTGTGCTCCCGATGGTTATATGTTCACGTGCACACAGAACAAACCTGGGATCCTGAACAGGCTTAATTAACATAACAAGCCAACAAGTCCGACAAGCAAGTTACGATCCTCGGTGTCGCTTCTGAACAACTCCGCCAACTCTGGAGGAAGATGGGTGAGGGACCATGTCAAAAGCCTAGAGGGCCCTCTTGTAGCTGCAAATGGGAATGTTTACTCTTTGGTTCATGTCTGTATGAATGAACGTTTCAAGCGTCAGTCAAAAATGTTTTAATGAATGGGGAAAAAAACGTATATAAGTCACTTCGGACTATACGTCGCAGGACTGGCCAAACTATGGGGGGAAAACCGATTTAGAGTCCAAAAAATACAGTATATGTATTTTAATTGACATTTTGAGTTACCATGGTGACATAATTGCTAACAAAGACACAATTTTTCTGATTGAAAATCATTGAAAGAACTCAACAGCTTCTAACTGCCACAGTGAAGTTAAATGACCTAAAGTTAAGAGGTCTCTGAACAGAACACAGAATGGTAAAATGGTAAATGGAGCTTACTTATACACTGTATAGCGCTTTCCAGCCCCCTATGAGGGGCCCCAAAGCTCTTCACAGTACCAGCCATCCACCCATACACACAAGCCGTTTTCGCACTGCACAGCCCTCCTTGGCCCAGCCTGGGCCGCCCCCGTTCATTTCGCATTGTGCGGAGGGCCGCTTTGAAGTGGGTGGAGAGTTCTCTTGAAGTGGGTGGGAAGTTCTTTTTCTATTTGTTAGCTGACTATATATGTTAGTGTTACTGAGTTTAATTTCTGTTAATAACTGATTACAAATCAGCGTATTTTACATGTGCGTAGCCAGGATTTTCTAAGGGGCGATTCCTTAAAAGCAAAACTGGAACTACATGTTGCAATAAACCCGATGGTCCAATGGTTAGAGCGTTGGGTTTCCGCTCTAAGCCTTTTCTCGACTCGGGTTCGAATCTCACTCGGGGCAACTTATTTTACGTTGGTCTTTTATTGGAGAAAAAAAAGAAGTTTGTGTTATGCCTGTGGTTAACACAAACTCCTTTTTTTTTCTCCATGGGTGTTAGTTTCCAATTTACATATGTTGGTGCGTGTCAATGGCTTGTCCTGTTATAACTGCTCCCTCTCACTGTCTCCTAACTCAATTGATAAAGCTTTTCGGATGAGAAGCGAAACGTCTTGTTTGTTACAAATAAAGTCCAGTTGTTCTGTATTGAACGCCTTTTTTGAATACATGAAACAAACCTTACAACTGTATAAATACCCGATATAAAAGCTCAAAGTATATTATCTGCAGCTTACAGACTAAGGTTGGAAGATACAAGAGAGCAAACTTACAGCAACGACTGCACTTCATGGTGCTGCCGTTCTCTGTCTTGCAGCTCTTTTGGAGACCTGACACAAGAAAACCGAAGCTTTCGAAAAGTGACCACTCATGCTTCTGTTTTCTGTCTCACACCATGAAAAACAACAGAGTGGAAAAGGCATTTAGAAAGGAATGTTGTGTAATCCATATTCAACCCTTACGCCCCTAAAAAAACATCCTCCACAGTATGTCTGACACCAACCACAAATTCTATAGCCTAGGAGAAACTCGAGCCAAAAAGTCTAGGCATTCAGTCACAGACCGTTTGCTCTAAAGGCAGGTATCTTTTCTGACCCTGCAGAGAGCATCAGCATGAGCAGAGCTGTGTGTTTGGCTGCATGGGGATATTATTATATCATCTATTATATAGCAGAAATAAACAACAACAAAAATGCAGGCAAAGAATGCTCTTTTTCTTCTAAAACAGAGATAAATGTGTTTTTCTACACTAGTAATTAAACATTTGACACATTCTTTTGAAAAATTAACCAAGACCAGTATACAAAGTATGCAAAAGTACAAAAATGTACAAATATATACCAACAACCATAAGCAACAACTGTGGCAACCCCTTAGGTTCTGATACCAACTTACAACTTTAATTGTGCAATATACTGTATTTTTCACCGTATAAGTTGTACCTTTTTGCATAAATGTGCAAGTCCTGCGACGTATACACCAAAGTTT
>JBBPBX010010765.1:46242-57262 GCA_038048925.1 Garcialebias charrua | reverse complement strand
CTTCCACAGAAAATGGCACGAACTGAGACGATTGGGTCCGTTCACCATTGTTCGTGCCACACCGACAGCAGTCCAGGTGGAAGGAAGTTCGACTTGGTATCACCTCAGTCATTGCACCAAAGTTCCAGACAAAAACGAGGGCAGTGTTGTGAAGAAAATAAACATTGACAATGGCACCAGGACGAGAGCAGAAAACGAGTCTGATTACTGTTCTGTTCTGGATAATCCTAGGGGCATCCATGATGACAAGAATCCAACTGGAGGAGGTGAAGACACCGGTGAAACATGGCCAGGTCCTTCCAGACCAATCACCAGAGCGTTTGCAAAGGCTGCAGCCGAAACCAGGACGAAGTCATCACTCGCAAGTTAAGTATGATACAACAAAAACAACCAACCACATTCTGGCATCTTTGCCAGCATTAAGTAATGCACTTGCATGTTCAAAAACACCACAACACACTACTAAATGTAAAATAAAACGACTGGAATTTAGAAAAAGAAGAAATGTAGACCGTAACGTAGAATGGATCCAGGAAACAACGCCCAAACCAGAAATAGCTGACATAATCCCAACTACAGTAGCCAAGACCACACCCAATGTAATGACAACAAAACCAAGAGATTTGTTAACAACGGTCATGACAACAACAACAGAAGCTAACGAATTGCTAACTACGGTTGAAACAACAACTAAATTAACAACACCTAACATTGAATTAAATGATGCCGAACCAACTATTCTAATTCAAGCCTTGACTAACACTGTGAAGCCTAAAGTGGAGCAGACAACCCCAAATCCCAAAGCTTTAGAGACAACTACGATAAATGTTGATCCAACTTGCACAACAGCTCAAAATATTGAAACAACTAAACAAACCACAGAAGTTTTAACTACCTTAAGTGACTACCCTTATGACATTTCTGATCCTCGTAAGGGAGGATTGGATTTGATTAGAGGAACCAATTTTTTTTTTTAAAGTTAAACCTCTGTTTAAACCATTTGTACAAAGATTTGAAATTAATCCTGGTATTGTCTCCCCTAGAGCGGGAGGGACAAGACCTGTTAGAGTTGTCTCCCCTAGAGCAGAAGAGACAAGACCTGTTAATAATAATAATAATGAATTCCATTTATAATGCACTTTTCATTAATAAAAATCTCAAAGTGCTAGTGTTAATGTTGTCTCCCCTAGAGCAGGAGGGACAAGACCTGTTAAAAGTGATGAACTTTGGGAATTAGCCAATCAAATAACCTGGTATTTATGGGCACTGTATACTTCAAAGGAATTGACTTCAAATGAATGCATTATATGCACTAAAGCTCCTGGTTCATTACCAATAGTAATTCCAAAAAAATACAATTCACAACAATGTGCTAAAGAACAAAGAGAAAATGTAAAGAAAATAAACAACGAAGCAACATCAAAACAAGCATACCAATGTTTTTCAAACTTCCAATGTGTGGAATAAAATGTAGGCTTCTACTGTATATGGAGCACAGAGAATTCATAATTATCTGGATATCTATCGTGGATATAAGATCCAAGAAAAATGTGCTGAGTTTTCAATTAAAACTGACCATAATGGACCACCAACAAGATATAAAATAGATTATGATGCTGAATATGAATGTTTTACAAGTGGAGGATTCACAGGCGATCAAGGAATCAATGTAGGAAATACGACAGTGAAATGTAATGTGACCTGGGTTTTTTCTTGGTTTCCACATGCAAAAATGACACCAATCTTTTTCAATACACCTGTTTGGTATGAAAACCCAGAACCTCTAAGTCAAGAATGTGAAAACATAACCATGACAATTCCAACAATGTATCTATTCGGTGACCAAACCTTTCCTATTGCTGATAATTACTGGATGTGTGGAGAAGATGTTTTGCTGAATATTTTGCCACCAAGATGGGTTGGATTGTGTGTAATGGTTCGAATGAAAGTGCCAGTGACAATGTTGCATGACCGAGTGAATGAGTTAATTAAATTGGACACAAATGAATATAGGAAGAGAAATAAAAGACATGATGTTTTGGATAAAAATGTATATTTAAATACAATAGGTCAACCCAAAGGAATTCCATATGAGTTCAAAGCAAGAGATGAAATTAAAGCAGGGGTAGAATCTATCCTGCCATGGATAACAGTTAATAAAAATGTTGAATGGATTAATTATATTTATTATAACCAACAGCGAATTCTTAATTACACCACTGAAGCTCTTGGAATGATTGGAGAACAATTACATGAAACAAGTAGAATGACAATGCAAAATAGACAAGCGTTAGATTGGTTATTAGCAGCTAAAGGCGGAGTTTGCCAATTTTTTAAAGATGAATGCTGCACGTACATTCCTGACAATACTATGCCAGACGGAATATTCTCTGAGGCTATGAACAGAATCAAAAAATTAAAAGAAGAGCTTAGTACCAATGCTGGCAAAGATGACTGGTTGTGGAATGGTTTTAATCTAAATTTAGGTGAAGGGTTAATCTTGATATTAAAGATAGGAATTAGTACAATCTTAGTACTAATTATAATTTATTTTCTGACATGTTGCATCCTGCCGGCTGGGAAGCGGTGGTGGACTCGTAAAATGATGACTCAATTGGACCTTGTTGCTGCAAACCAGTTTGTCCAGCTTCAGATGGCCTCAGAGGACATGTCTCCCCACCTCCCACTGAACTGACGGAAAAACTCTACAGGCCAAAGGAGGCAGAGGGGGCTTAAGGGCCACTGGAGATCTGGTAATAATGTGAGAAGTGACATGTTCTTCAAAGGAAAGCCCTCCTCCAGAATTCTGTCTTGCCCCCAACGAACACTATTTCGTTTTGAATGTTGCAATAAAAGAAGAAATTCATTGAACTGAACTGAACTTGGTTTAAGACATTACAGTATATCCTTTTATTCCTACCTTTTTCTTCTTTTCGAATATAGTCATTTATAACAGGCATCATCGTGGACTTTTAATGCAGGACTTTTATATTCAATCAGAGTCAGAGTCAGAGAGAGTCTTTATTGTCATTTGCACCGCATGTGGTACATGTGATGAAAACGAGATTATGTACATGGGGTCCCAGTTACATCCAACAACAAATGCAAGAGAAAAACAGTAATAACATCTAGAATTAACTAAGAAAAACATCAACTAGTAATACACTAAGCCTAATATAGTGGAAATAAACAGCAGCACGAACATGAGTTTGTATGAGCAGATGGTCACAGATGAACACAGATGAACACAGCAACAAGAAAACAGATCAGCATCAGCACAATGTGATATTTTGCAGTGTTTATTTTTTATTTTATTTTTATTTATTCATGAGTCTAACAGCCTCAGGGTAGAAGCTGTTCCTCAGTCTAGTGGTTCTACATTTGATGCTCCTCAACCTCCGTCCTGAGGGGAGTGGGGCAAAGAGTGAGTGTGCTGGGTGAGTGAGGTCTTTCATGATGCAGGTGGCTCTTTTCCTGCATCTGGAGGTGTAAATGTCTGTGATGGTGGGGAGACTGACTCCAACAGACTTCTGTGCAGCCTTCACCACTCTCTGTAGAGCTTTCCTCTCTTCAACTGTGCAGCCTCCATGCCACACGTTGATGCTGGAGCACAGGATGCTCTCCACTGCACACCTGTAGAACGAGGTGAGAACTGGGCTGCTCAGACCAGCTCGTCTCAGCCGTCTGAGGAAGTAGAGTCTCTGATGACCTTTCTTGATCAGGCTGGTGGTGTTGTTGCTCCAGCTGAGGTTATCATTCATGTGTACACCCAAGTATTTGTAGCTGGAGACCACTTCCACTGCAGACCCACCTATTTTCAGTGGGGCGTGGGTGTGTTTGTTCCTTCTGAAGTCCACAATCATCTCCTTTGTCTTCTTCACATTCATGTGAAGATTATTCTCTTTGCACCAGCTCTCCAGATGTTCCACCTCCTGTCTGTAGCTGGACTCATCATTGTTTGTGATGCATCCCACCACCGCTGTATCATCTGCAAACTTAACAATATGACAGCCTGGAAGTGTGGCTGTACAATCATATGTGAGCAGAGTGAACAGAAGGGGGCTCAGCACACATCCTTGAGAAGAGCCAGTGCTGAGGGTTATGGTGGAGGAGGAGAAGTTGTGGATCTTCAACAGCCGAAGCATTTAATCCATTTTATTATTTTAGCACCATGGAGCATTTATCTGTGTTTATTGTTTTATCATTTATTCTTGTATGCTTATTTTTGCATATCATTTATTCTTTATGCATTTATGATTGTATTATTGTTTTAGCATTTATTCTTGTACATTTATTTTTGAATGTCATTTATCCTTTATGATTGTATTCTCTTTCAGGTTTTATTATGTTTCTTTTTCAGGTTTTAGCATTTATCTTATCAATTATTCATTCTTATTATCAATTATTTTATCATTTATGTTTATCATTCTAGTATAATGTCATGATAAGTTGTTTTTGCTAAGACTATATCCAATAATGGTTTTATCTTTCATATATTCATTTACCGTAGTTTCAAAGGTTTTATTATAGGGAGCGAGGTAAGAATTAGCTACAAGACCAAGAAAGGTCTCTAGCAATGGGTGGATGCTGCCATTCCTGGCCCATGGTGGGAGCTCCAGTGAGAGGGGGGGTCCCGAGGAGAGATTTTTCCCGCTAACAAATACATCAAAGCCAGCAGCGGTTTTTCGGCTCCTTCCGGCATGGTAGCAACTGCCTTAATAGATAAAACAAGTTAGATAAGTTTATGATACTTTTCAATATAATCAATTCTAGTTTTTATGTTATCTTTTATTAACTTCACTATTATTATGCATGCAGCATTAGATAAGTAAAATTAGTTAGCCTTAGTTTGAGATTTATCTCAAAAAGGGAGGATTGTTGGTTTTGAACATTGAACATGAAAGTCAGATACAACTAGGCACATTAGGTCAGATGAAGTTCAGGAAAACATCTGCTAAAGTTTCCTACAAAACAGAATCATTAATCTTTCCTTTCGTGCAAAGTCATCATTACTGTAAACTCTTTCCCTTGTGCCGGGAAGCAGATGTTCCAGTCCATATACGGTGCTTGTTAAATATATGCAAGTGTCGGAATTGGAGAGAACTGTGGCTGTAATGTTCTGTGTTGAAGACGATTAAAAGACTCCCTCTTGACTGGCTAAAGACGAAGTCTCTCGTATCATTAATAACCTGAGAACCAAAGAGCCTCAACATTTTTTTTTTTTTTTCCATTTATAGATGGCCTCCCTTCACACCTTATAGCCATCCTCTCACTCCAATATGTATTTTTTTTAATAGAGAGAAAGAAAGAAAAGAGAAAGTGAGACAACAAAACAACAATTATCCACAAAAAGAGCACAAGGCAAACACACCAAACCTCCGTCCACAATCCTGCAAAGCACATGACAGAACACAGCAACGAAACATACAAGCATAAAGACTGATAATATTCATGACCTTGCATTAGATTTCTATATATAAACATACCCATACCTACAAATATATATACAGTATACATACATATATATTTATATTCATTTATATACCCATCTACATATATCTACATATACATCCCTGCATCCATTTGTGTGTGGTTGTGAGCATGCATAAGTGAATAAGGTTCCTCCAATAGAACATTTAGTAGCGATTGTGAAGCATCAGAGATCTGTCCCCCCAAAGCCCGAGACAGACGAAAGGGCGATCAAAGCCCAAGACCCCAGGAAGGACCCCGAGCCCAGAGTCCCCAGGACCACCCGAACAGGACGAGCCACTCGTCCACTCCCCAGATCCGACCAAGGGGAAGAACCGGACGAACCCCACCAGGGACCACACACAATGACCCCCCGGGGTCAACAGCGACAAATACACAGGCCCCCGCCAGAGCCCGCTGCACCGATGTAGCCCCAGGGCCGGACACCGATGCTCGGGCACCGGGGACGCCCACCCCTCAGGCCCAGACCCGACAGGACCAGAGGACCCGAGCCCCACCAGGCAGCCACCAGGCCGAGCCGACCAACGCCCAAGCGCCCAGCCCCAGATAGTGAGGGTCCCAAGCACGCCCGCAGGCAGAGGAACACCCACCAGGGGGCCACGTGGCAGGAGCGCGACACTAGGTAGCCTCAGAAGTATCAGAGAGGGGGCAGTCCAAGTCCCAGCCTGACACTTAAACATTCATACACAGACACACTCATTCAGACCCACCCTCATCCTCACCCTCAGTCATAGAAAGACAAACAATAACGACACGCTCCAATCATAATCCCGAAGCACACTCTATACCCCCCAGGTCCAAGACATGTACCTGCTCCCTACATGGGGCAGCCCACATCCAAACCCAGGAGGTAGGCCCATTCATTCTGGGGTGGAGAGTAGCAGACATCCAAGATCCGGCCCACCCCGCGCCCCGCCGACAGGACAGGACACCCGAGCCCAAGCAGCCCCAGGGGGAGCGCACTGCCAGTCCCGCCCACGGCAAACCCGCAGGCCCCGAACCCCCCCACACCCCAGCACAACCCCTGACGGCCCACCCCCAGAATGTCCGCCAGGCAACCAGGGGGGTAAGAGAAAAATAAATAAATAATATATATATATATATATAAATAAATACATAAATAAATAAAATTGAAATATATATATATATATATATATAAATACATAAATAAATAAAATTGAAATTAACAAATCAAGACCCCAACACACACACCTCAACCTCAGCCTCAACATTTTCATCAGCTGTTCTTACTGTTTTTATCAGCTGTTCTGTTTTCATCAGTTGTTCTTACTTTTTTCATCAGTTGTTCTTACTGTTTTCATCAGTTGTTCTTACTGTTTTTACCAGCTGTTCTTACTGTTTTCATCAGCTGTTCTTACTGTTATCATCAGCTGTTCTTACTGTTATCATCAGTTGTTCTTACTGTTTTCATCAGCTGTTCTTACTGTTATCGTCAGTTGTTCTTACTGTTTTCAACAATGTTCTTACTGTTTTTATCAGCTGTTCTTACTGTTTTCATCAGCTGTTCTTACTGTTATCATCAGTTGTTCTTACTGTTTTCAACAATGTTCTTAATGTTTTCATCAGTTGTTCTTACTTTTTCATCAGTTGTTCTTACTGTTTTCATCAGCTGTTCTTACTGTTTTCATCAGCTGTTCTTACTGTTTTCATCAGCTGTTCTTACTGTTATCATCAGTTGTTCTTACTGTTTTCAACAATGTTCTTACTGTTTTTATCAGCTGTTCTGTTTTCATCAGTTGTTCTTACTTTTTCATCAGTTGTTCTTACTGTTTTCATCAGCTGTTCTTACTGTTTTCATCAGCTGTTCTTACTGTTATCATCAGTTGTTCTTGCTGTTTTCAACAATGTTCTTACTGTTTTTATCATCTGTTCTTACTGTTTTCATCAGTTGTTTTTACTGTTTTCATCAGCTGTTCTTATGGTTTTATCTGCTGTTTTTATTGTTTTCATCAGCTGTTCTTACTGTTTTCATTAGTTGTTCTTACTGTTTTCATCAGCTATTCTTACTGTTTTTATCAGCTGTTTGTACGGTTTTCATCAGCTGTTCTTACAGGTTTTATCAGCTGTTCTTACTGTTTTTATCAGCTTTTCTTACTGTTTTCATCAGCTGTTCTTACTGTTTTCATCAGCTGTTCTTATTGCTTACATCAGTTGTTCTTACTGTTTTCATCAACTGTTCTTACTGTTTACATTAGCTGTTCTTATGGTTTTCATTAGTTGTTCTTACTATTTTCATCAGTTTTTCTTATTGTTTACATCAGTTGTTCTTACTGTTTTCATCAGTTGTTCTTACTGTTTTCATCAACTGTTATTACGTTTTTTATCAACTGTTCTTACTGATTTTATCAGCTGTTCTTAATGTTTTCTTCAGCTGTTGTTACTGTTTTCATCAACTATTCTTACTGTTTTCATCAGTTTTTCTGAACTTTTTTCTTTTAGGGATGAAGATGTTCACATCCTTGATAGAAAGGAACAATGGTTTGAGAGAGGAGTAAAGGAGGCCATCTTTGTGAAAAGAAACCGTCCATCAATAAACAGAGGTGGAGGCCTCCGGGTTCAACTGTCCCCCTCTTACAATGCTGTTATTGCTAGTATCACTCAGCCCTCTGTGAATAGCAAACAACCATCAGGGTGCTAACGATCCATCGTTAGGCTGATGGTCCTCCTTGATCATGTGAGCAGCTGGTTTCAGGCTGTCATCAGCCAACTGGTTGATCCACTGTGAGAGGGTGCTATTTATAAGACTGAGCTGAATACAGCACCTCAGACTGAGGAAGTCTTTCGGACGAAAGACGAAACGTTTCTACATTTTTTTTTGCTTTGTTTAGTTTTTTTGAATGTCCAGAGGACCAGACTTAGCTTTTTTAGATTTTTCTACCTGGATTATTGAGCATGAATCAGGGTATTCCACAATCCAATTCCCTGGATTGAGGTAGACCGTCCCTTCAAACTGGTTCTGTACTGTGGTTTTACAAATACAGGTAGTCCTCGACTTACGACGGTCTCGAGTTACGACGTTTCGCGGTTACGACGCATCTTCCATCCATCCATCCATTTTCGTCCGCTTATCCGGGGTTGGGTTGCGGGGGTAGCAGCCTAAGTAAGGAGGCCCAGACTTCCCTCTCCCCAGCCACTTGGAGCAGCTCCTCTGGGGGAATCCCAAGGCGTTCCCAGGCCAGCCGAGAAACATAGTCCCTCCAGCGTGTCCTGGGTCTTCCTCTGGGTCTCCTCCCGGTGGGACATGCCCGGAACACCTCACCAGGGAGGCGTCCAGGAGGCATCCTAACCAGATGCCCGAGCCACCTCAACTGGCTCCTCTCGATGTGGAGAAGCAGCGGCTCTACTCCGAGTCCCTCCCGGATGACTGAGCTTCTCACCCTATCTCTAAGGGAGAGTCCAGACACCCTGCGGAGAAAACTCATTTCAGCCGCTTGTATCCGAGATCTCGTTCTTTCGGTCACAACCCAAAGCTCATGACCATAGATGAGGGTGGGAACGTAGATCGATCGGTAAATTGAGAGCTTTGCCTTTCGACTCAGCTCTCTCTTCACCACGACAGACCGGTACAGCGCCCGCTTCACTGCGGATGCTGCACCTATCCGCCTATCGATCTCACGCTCCAGTTTTCCCTCATTCGTGAACAAGACCCCGAGATACTTAAACTCCTCCACTTGGGGCAGGACCTCCTCCCCGACCCGGAGAGGGCATGCTACCCTTTTCCGGCTCAAGACCATGGCCTCGGATTTGGAGGAACTGATCCTCATCCCGGCCGCATCACACTCGGCTGCAAACCGCTCCAGCGAAAGCTGTAGATCACGACCTGATGAAGCCAATAGGACCACATCATCTGCAAAAAACAGAGAAGCGATTCTAAGGCCACCAAAACGGATCCTCTCAACACCTTGGCTGCGCCTAGAAATTCTGTCCATAAAAGTTATGAACAGAATCGGTGACAAAGGGCAACCTTGGCGGAGTCCAACTCTCACTGGAAACGAGCCTGACTTACTGCCGGCAATGCGGACCAAGCTCTGACACCGGTCGTACAGGGACCTAACAGCCCATATCAAAGGGCCTGGTACCCCATACTCCCGGAGTACCCCCCACAGAACCCCCCGAGGGACGCGGTCGAATGCCTTTTCCAAGTCCACAAAGCACATGTAAACTGGTTGGGCAAACTCCCACGCCCTCCAGGACCTGCTGAGGGTGTAGAGCTGGTCCAGTGTTCCACGACCAGCACGAAAACCACACTGCTCCTCCTGAATCCGAGGTTCGACTATCCGACGGACCCTCCTCTCCAGAACCCCTGAATAGACCTTACCAGGGAGGCTTAAGAGTGTGATCCCCCTATAGTTGGAACACACCCTACGGTCCCCCTTTTTGAATAGGGGAACCACCACCCCAGTCTGCCAATCCAAGGGAACTGCCCCCGATGTCCACGCGATATTGCAGAGTCGCGTAAGCCAACACAACCCCACAACATCCAGAGCCCTAAGGAACTCAGGGCGAATCTCATCCACCCCCGGAGCCCTGCCACCGCAGAGCTTTTTAACCACCTCGGTGACCTCAGCACCAGAGATTGGAGAGCCCGACCCAAAGTCCCCAGGCTCCGCTTCCTCAGTGGAAGACGTGCCAGTAGGATTGAGGAGGTCTTCGAAGTACTCCGCCCACCGACTCACAACATCCCGAGTTGAGGTCAACAGCACGCCATCCCCACCATAAATGGTGTTGGTCGCGTACCGCTTTCCCCCCCTGAGACGCCGGATGGTGGACCAGAATCGCCTCGAAGCCGTACGGAAGTCATTCTCCATGGCCTCTCCGAACTCCTCCCACGCCCGAGTTTTTGCCTCAGCAACCACCCGAGCCGCATGCCGCTTGGACTGCCGGTACCTATCAGCTGCTTCCGGGGTCCCACAGGCCAAAAAGGCCCAATAGGACTCCTTCTTCAGCTTGACAGCATCCCTCACCGCCGGTGTCCACCACCGGGTTCGAGGGTTGCCACCACGACAGGCACCAACAACCTTGCGGCCACAACTCTGATAAGCTGCCTCGACAATAGAGGCGCGGAACATGGCCATGTCCCCCGCCTCCCTCGGAACGTGTTCAAAGCTCTCCCGGAGGTGGGAGTTAAAGCTCCGTCTTACAGCATCTTCCATTAAAATTTCATTTTATTTTGAAATTTTATTTTGAAAAGCAGAGTTACGCAGTTTCCAGTTTTACGACGGTTTTACGACAGTTTTACGGCGGTTTTACAGCGGTTTTACGACATAAACGCAATAGAGAAAAGGGAGGAGGGATGAACGGCTTCACCACAGCATCCCAGTAGGAAATTAACTATTTTTTCCTTCATTATGGCTCCAAATGTATATGTTTTTTGATAATTACGTAGGGTACTGTGTTAGGATAGGCTAAGTGCTTGGTAAAATACAGTACTGTACGTATAAGGTGAAGTATTTATGTACGTTCCGACTTACGTCGAAATTCGGGTTACGACGCAGCGTAGGAATGGATC